>JAVYIG010000157.1:600000-834909 GCA_035222895.1 Strongylocentrotus droebachiensis | reverse complement strand
GCATGTTTAGGGTTTTTTGTGTAAAAAAGTTACCCAGCACACCCCCGTAGGCCTATGTCTCAATATGTGAGTCCCCCCGGCACCCCCGAGTAAGAGCAGCTACATTGCATAGCTAAGTTTGTCGATGATCCATTCGAGGTGGCCCCCAAAAAAGTAATAAATGAATGAATGAATGAATGAATGAATAACTAAGTAAATAGAAAAATAAATAAGCAAATAAACAAACAAAATATACAAAATAAAACAAAATAAAACGAAATAACACCGTAAGTAAAGCTCGGACGGTTTCGACGCGCCTGCAGGGCAGGGTTGAAACTTCTTTCTCTACTTCTGCTTATGTATTTAATACTTTTAATACTTATTATCTGAATGGAATGTGTATTGCATTCTTTCCGCAGGTTGAGTTCACGTATCTGTATACATTTTATTTGTCTATATGACAATTACTCTCTCAGTAACTAAACAGAAGGCCTTAATTTCTTCATTTTTTCTCATAAAGCTTCAATCTAGTTTGAATTAATTTATTTTTTAGTACACTCATCTCATCTGACATGCTTTGTATTTTTTGTATCTTTTTTCGTTTTTTGTTTTTTCGTTTTTTGTTACTGCTTTGATGTTTTGATGTAAACAATTATCTTTTTAATATATTTTTTGTTTGATGTTAACTCCCATTTTTAGTCTTTGGACTTTTTGACGAGATTTAAATAAAACCTAATTTGAAGAAAAAAAAATATAGATCTATATCTCTTTGTCTTTTCCTTTTCCGGTTTTCTCCCATTGGCCCTGTGAGCGAAACGACGCAGGACGAGTTGTTCGGGTGTCGTACAAAAGAAAAAAATATTGCTGTGAATCCGTCAGCAATATAGACTAGATGCGTCTATACGGTTTACGTATCGTACGTTTACTTCATACGGTTCACCCTTCATACACAGACGGCCATTTTGAACCTTCTTGTCTTGTAAGTAAAGTTATCCTGTCAAAGTTATCCATCGTAATCTATGATGTTTTGAATTTATGTCTGATAATTTTGTTGAAATTCGCATGATGTGTTTTGTGCAATTCTAATACCATTTGTTTTGATACTTAAAGTTGTAAAGAAGAACCCTAATTTTATATTTGAAAATTCTCATTTCTAATATGAATCTTGTCTAAGCTCGTTAATGAGATATGATGAAGGAGAGCCCTAATCCTATGACTGCGCACCTAACATTTCGATTGAACTTAACGAAAATCTTCTGTTGTATTCTCCATATTCTTGATCTCATCTTATTCCTTAAATCCTACAGAGTCTGTGTGCCCCAATTTTTTTTTCAAAATTCGAGCAAGAATGATGATATTTTCACAAGAAAAGGCGGTGGTGTTTTGACATAGCAAAAACAAAGGTCCCCTTGTCTGCACACCCATTCACTTTACACGCAGTTCGGGGGGCGGTATTCTGACATTTCTTGTAGACTATCTCCAATATTATTGTTTCTTCACCACCTAACCGAAACTGCCATTCTGAAAATTATTGTAACTTTTCTTGTTACTTTGCTTGCATCTTTTGTGTCATTTCTCTAACAAAATGAAAAATGGAATTAAAATTCATGCATGCAAATGATGCAATTATCCTCAAAACAATGTCCACAGTCCAGTCATTAAAAAAAAAAACATTTAAAGCCACGTTTATTTGATACAAAAGTTTGATGATTTATGATGTTATGCATGATCAATATCATAGACTAGAAACGAGGATTCTCTTCATAAACGCAGACGGAGGCCTCCTAAAAAATACGGATCGAAAAAAGGATTCCTTGATGTGCTCCTTCATTCATTTCAAACTTTCTTTGCACAGAGACTTTCATATAACGAACGAGAAATCCCCAGTAAGACGGAATACCCATAAAAGTAGACGTTGAACGGTATTTTATCACGCGGAATCCCATTTTTGCACTACCAGCGTGCAGATCGGGAAACCTACATCTGCAGGGCGCTAAAGAAAAAAAATGTCCACAAAAATGCGGATGATCCTTGGATGTCCGCGTTGTAGGGCGTCTGAACGATTTTTCAATTTTCAATCTTGGATCGTTTTTCACCATTTTTGTTTGATATTTGAATAAAAAATGTAATAAAAATAATAGATCTACATTCCAAATTTCAATTCTCACCGATGTTTCTATCAAATGATACAGCCCCCAAAACGCTGCAATATTCATATCGATTTGATCAGAATCGACGAAAAAAACGTACACGCAGAGTTATGTTGTTTTGCTAAATTTAGCCAAACAGCTGTATCGCGCGATATGCAAGCGTATGCATGTCGTACGCATGTTAGCTGAATGCGCGACTTACAGCTTGAGCCATGTTGTCTCCGCGATATGTTTCATCGACTAGTATGGATAGCCGTTCGCGCAAAAATACCTGGAAGGGAATACACACTATACTTATATTCAATGGCAATATCGCGGAGACAACGTTGTCTACGCGATATTGCCATTGACTATAACGTGTATTCCCTTCCGGGTATTTTTGCACGAACAGCTAGCCATACTTTCATTCAGGTTTCGTTCGTACGCGTAGATGTTACGCGATGTAACCATGGTTTGGACTGAGCAGAGCGCACGCCTCCCTAATTAGCTGATCCAACAAATAGGGCGAAGCGTATTTTTAAACTGCAATCATTTGTGATCCCTGGGACTACTTATCGATCGGGGCTGCATATCTCAAAAGTGTCAAACCTCAGATTTAGCCAGGACACGATGTTTAAATCGCTGTTTTGACAAAGATAGTTTTAGAATTCCGAGATGCAGCCCCTTTGAAAATATGGGGATTCACCTGCTCTTTCATATGACACCTCATTTATTGAGAATCACCTTCAGGATCACAAAGAAAAAAGGTTTGAATCTCGTTTTGAAAAAAAAAATTGACCAATTTTGCATGGTCGCGCAATGCACGTAGACTGCATAGGGATGCATGCAATCTCTATGGGAAGAATTTTAGGACACATCGGGTGCGCGATCAGACACCCTATTATGAGGATATCCTCTTTTAAGTGGATGATCCTCATTCGCATGCATAGGGGGAAATTGTGGTGAATGACGTGAAAAGGGGATGTACAAGTGTGATTTCAACATACACAGAGGATTTATTTGCTTCATTTCGAGAAAAAAAGAAAGAAATGTTGCAACACAATCCAGAACAAAGAAAGTTTCACAAAAATATCAACATACATGTAAATAGAGGACCCTGACCTGAGCCTAGTATGTTTCTGTAGTCTAGAGACGGATAATTTGTGTTAAATGTTTTGTTTTTATCAGAATCACGTAGACTATCATCACATGTGCAGATTAGAGCCCTGCGTAAACATATTGTGCACTACCATACAGGTCTTTTGGTTATAACGTGTAGCTTGTGCCTTATTGTCATAGTCTGTCAGGCAATCTTGAGTTTTGCAAAATCAGACATTTTACTAGAACCTAATCAGGTTGTTAAAAGTTGATGAGCAAAACCCAAACAAGATATTGAGTTTCGAGCTAATCAATGAGTTTTATTGATTTCATCCACAGAGAAGCTGGTTTGATGGCATTCCTGCAATAGTCAGGAGAGTTCTTGGACAATTCACAAACTTTTCTTTGAGCTGAAAAATTCTACTGGATCTATGCAGACTTCATTGAGCGATACAAATCAATACGTACTGCAATCTTGAACTGTGATCACCTTAACGGACTCTTCGCGCTAGAAGTTCAAAACTTCCGTGGATTGACTGGATTCTTAGCCATTTTAATTGCTGCTTGTTTCCTTCCCACCAAGCGGACAATTTGAAATTCAAAAATCTTTAAATTCCTCATGAAGCCTCTTTGAGGGGCTTCATTGTTTATAGCAAAATATATTATTTGTAAAGGTTGTTTTATATATTAATGTATATTTGTATATTTGCCAAAGATAATTTTTCCCCATTTTGTATGGGCAAAGTTGAATGGCACTAACTTGCCTTTTTTGTGAACCTGTACTATTACATTTCTTGACAAGTTAATCTCAGGAAGTATCTCATCTTTAACTGAAATGTTCTTCTTATGACACCTGATGCAATTTTCATTGATAATATAAAACGTATCACAAAAGAAGACTAAAATCAGCTGTCAATCAGGTTGTGAAACTCTTGAAGACTTTGTGAAAACCGAACAAAACCTGAAGTGAGAAAAGACACTCTTTGCTATGGCAACAGCACCACCACAACTCAACCGCATGATGAATAACAATCACGGGGCGAGGAGCCCGAACAGGGGGCAGCAGAACAACGACTCGAGGAGAGGAGATGGCAACCACCAGGGCAACCACCAGGGAAGCCACCAGGGAAACCACCAGGGGAATCATCAGGTTAATCACCAAGGACGAGGAGACAGGAACGGACCCCACCAGCAGCAGAGAGACGGACCAGGTAGCTACCATCATGGACACTACGGAGGGTACAGGGGGAGCGGAGGCTATGGCAGCAGACAGTATTCAAGACAGAAGGACTTTGAGAGACCAGCGCCTAAACCAGCTGCACCACTTCCAAAGCCATCACCCATAGACATGGAGTAAGTCCCATTCTCTCATTTCACCTTTCCATGATAATAATAATAATAATAATGGTGGCTTCTTATATAGCGCACATGTCCGTCAAGTTTGTGATGCTCCTGGTGCTGCCCCGATTATTATTCTTAGCAAGGCGGCCATTACGGCGCTCTAGCATTTCATGATGTTCTACTTGTGTACCTTTCCATGATATTCTATCAGTCGTGATCTGACATTTGCTTCAGCGTAAATTGCTGAAGTCCAATGTAGACATTGTATGTAATTTCTTGTTTGGAAATAATAAATCAGAACTGCATATACCAAGATTTCCATCGTTGCAGCTACCCATTGTATGGCCGTAGGCGCTATTTGACATTTATCGGGAGCACCAATAAATTTGATATTTTAATTTCTCGAAATCCTAAGCCTCCCCAATTTTTTTCAAAGTTGCTTATTCTAACATTAGGTTTCACAACGGTAATGCAAATTTTAAATTTTGTAATCCAATCCTGTTGAAATATTATGAAAACTTTGTATTACTTTTAAGCACTATACAAATGTATTTATTATCATTCTGTTTCACAGCGATCCAGACTGGAAAGAAAAGCTGGCAATCCCAGATAAGGATAGAAGAATTAGAACCACAGTAAGTATAAAATGGAATACCTCAGATGAAAATGAGTCCCAACTTCATCAAATTCAAAACAATTTTGAAGTTGTCTAAAAGAAAACTACATGTTTATATTACCTTCCCAAGATTGAACCTAGCTTCCAAACAATGCTGTTTTAACAATGGCTGTGAAGTAAATATGAGACAACTGGTATGGACCCTATCTCTGTTGATTTTGTTGGGTGTTCTTTAGTCTGGTTATGGGGAGAAGGACGTTGGTTTCCATGTACATAAGGTCGTGGGTTTCCATGTACAGAAGGTCACAATTCGCCAACGCTATAATTGGTGGAAATACCATAAATGCATGTACAAGTCTCCCACCCTGCAAACCCGTAGTCCCATCAAGAAATACCCCCAGTTCCGTGGCAGTCTTCGGATGAGGGACATGTAAGATAATGACTTTTCCATATTGGGCGATTGGTGGAAAATTCACAGCATTACCAAATGCCTGTTGGTCTTAAAACTGAAAGCTAATTCTGGTGATTTACAATTTGTCATCAGCTGTTATTAGGTAAACACCCGAAAAAGGCCATTTCCCAACGAGAGCCCAAACTATGCATCTGTAACCTCTCAAATATTTCTGGCTCTATCTCTTTCATGAACAGCGAGTCATTATAAATCATTAAAAATAAAATGTTTCTTATCATCCAGTCCATTTCGTTGAAATCTTTCAGCAGATGACATACATTTTGAGGGATCAGTGACACAGACGTAACTCCATTTTGGCCATTTTGAGAAAAAGTGGTTTATGCGTCACTGAGCACTTGGGGCTTAAGGAGTGAAGTCTATGTTTCACTAGCCATTGACTTAATGGGATGTTGGGTGGAGTAAGTCTTTGTGTTTCCTGGAAAGCCCACATTTTTCTGAACATTTTGATATCAAACACTCATTTTGGCAAAATATGGAGTTACGTCTTTGTGTCACTGAACCCTTGATTAATCCATTTGTGTCCAATCTCTACAGGATGTGACAGATACCAAAGGAAACGAATTTGAGGACTACTGCCTCAGCCGCCCCCTGCTCATGGGCATCTTTGAGAAGGGCTGGGAGAAACCATCCCCGATCCAAGAAGAGAGCATTCCTATCGCCTTGACCGGACGAGACATTATGGCCAGGGCCAAGAACGGTACCGGCAAGACTGGGGCATATACCATACCCGTCCTGGAAAAGACGAACACAGAAAACAATTTTATTCAAGGTAAGATCGTGTTCGAAATTGAAGAGGAAATGCTAAATTGGCCATGTTCGTAGTGTAACCAACTTTAGTGCATATGTCTTTGTAAAGTGCAAATTATTTTGTTCACCTGTTACAAATAATTGTATTTCAATAGTCTGAACGCGAGTTGCATACACTAATTCTTGCTAGGTAATAATAATTGTATAAGCGCCTTTTCATTAGATCCAAAGCGCATAAGGACAAATATGCACTTTTCATTCTAACTATTCAAATACAATTATTCGAAGGGTGAATGAAATATTTGATTCGAGGCACTAGACGTAGATATGCATTCAATTTGGTTACATTACGAAAATGGCCTATTTGTGATAAATCATTAGTGTATCTTTGAAAGTTTTTTGAACGCTATTGAATTTGTCTCCTGCAGACTGTTAATTATGCATGTCCATTTGTTCAGTTGACATAAACCTCTTGGGACAGTTGATATTCCTTTTCCATTCCCATTGCCTTGCCTCGCACTATGAATAACCTATATATTACTGACAACATCAGATATTGTAGTATACCTGATGTTTATTTAAAATACATGGTTTTTACTTAGGCTGCAGCTGATATCAGATAAAAGATAGTTTAATAGGGTGTTGTATTTCCCCCAAAAGGCAAGTAAACAATTGATGTGAATTAATTTGCCCATCTTTACATTCAGGATACATGTCCAACAAATTAAATTTGTATAAAATGTGTTCAAAATGCCCCAGTGTTGCTGACCATTGTTTACATCAGTGATGTCAGTGTCGAAGTGGGCATAGAGTAACTCCCCCATGTCCTTCTCAATTAGCTGGATATCCAGGTATCCAGTTTGAAGGATAAAGGGTACAGTCCTGACAATGCAGCGTATGCTCTCGCGGCATTGCTCTGGGCCCTGTCTTACAAAGATTTGATATCAATCGCAACTATGTACATAAGAGATACAAGACTGCAAACTTGCGATTGATTGGAGGACTTACGATTGATTTGGATCGATCGTAACTCTTTGTAAGACTTTGATATGGTTTCATGACTTTACGTTAACCCTTTGAATCCTGAATGCTCTAGTTGCCATATGCTTTATGCAGGAGCCTCCTGGTTTCAGTAGGAAACGGGGTACGTACATGTACATGTATATGTGACCCGCCCATTGCACCTGTATTTTTTAATTGCACTATTCGCCCACGCTAATGATGTCTTGTACAGGCAATCAGCCCTTATGCAAATTATTCAACGAAATGTTTGCATTCTAAAGTTATTACTCTTTTTTTTCTTTCTTTTTTTCTTTCTTTTTTTTCTCCATCATTTATTAATTGAATAATACGTACATAAGAAACACAAAGTTATATTAATTACAAAGAAAAACACATGAATTATACTTATATCACAAAATTAATTAAAAAAAACCTTTTGTCTCTTCCTGTTGCACAGCTTTAGTCCTTGTCCCAACGAGAGAGCTGGCTCTCCAGACGAGTCAGATCTGTAAGCAGCTGTCAAAGCACACAGGCCACAATGTCATGGTCACAACGGGTGGTACTAGTCTAAGGGACGACATCCTCAGACTGGAAGACCCAGGTAAGACATGGGGAAAAAATACACGGGGGGCTCAGGGCCAAATAGCCCCCGAAAGTCGTAAAAGAGCGCCTCAAAATTTGCATAGAGTTCAATGCAAAACAAATTAAAGAGTGTTATTTTCATGCAAGCAAGCTTGAAATGTTGCCCCTAAAATGTTTAAAATATTTTTTTCTCTGGTAAGAAACACCCTTGTAGTCTGCAGATACCTAAAGTTATTGTCCAATTGCACACGGGCCACAATAGTATTGTCACAGTGTGTGGTACAAGTCTAAGAGACCACATCTTCAGACTAAATGTCAGAGGTCACAACTGGTGGTACACGATGGTGGTGACATGATGTCCTCAGACTGCGCATGAGTGTCTCAGTTTGCCAGGCCATATCCGAACATTAATAAACTGCCACATTTTTTTCCTTATTTATGTGAGGTGTCGCTTTTAATGGTTTGCTTTCTAAGGGGTCCTTCTTATGTATTTTATGTATGTATTCATTATGTAGTTCTGATGTTTTTAATGGAAAAATAAATTAAATGGAATTGAATGGTATTTCCACCAAGTCAGTTGTGAGCTTATTATGAAAACTGGCAGCTGAGGCATGAAGACGTTGACAGTATTGGTGCTTTAGTGCTGTGTTTATCAGTGCTTTAATGCTGTGTTTATCAGTGATTTAATGCGTGTTTATCTGTGATTTAATGCAGTGTTTATGTTTCCTTCCACCAGTTCACCTTTCAGCTGAGGCTTGTAGAAGTTGGCATGATCAGTGCTTTAATGCTGCATTTTTTTTCTTTTCTCACCAGTTCACCTTGTGATAGCTACACCTGGGCGTATTCTTGATCTCATGAAGCAGAGCATTGCCAAAATGGACAAGTGCAGTGTGCTGGTGTTAGATGAGGTAGGTCTATCTTCTACTAGTTCAATCAAACCTGCTTTAGAGACCACCTGTCTACAACAAGCACATTTTGTGTTTCCTTTGGGTGGTCGCTGTAGACAGGTTTGACTGTAATACATATGTTGAATTCTTGTAAAGGTGATTAAGTAATTATGAGCTTTCTCTATCATTTTATGTTCAGTTGAAAAAAATATAGAAAAAATACCTCCCTGCAAAAGATGGCTCTTTAAATGTGATGAGAAATAACTGAAAAGTTTAGACCTATTTTCCTATGACACGAGTCGAGTGCATAGTCCATGAACACAATTCTGTGAATATGATCGTTGGTAAGATTTAATTTCTTATTCGATGATTCCAAATTGGCGTTGTACATAAATTTGTATTTGCTTCGTGATCAATCTTTCCCACTTGCCCACAGAATCTCATTTAGTAGCATGTTTGGAAAAGCCAGCCCCCCCCCCCCCTTTTTGTGATGACCAGTCGTAAAATAGGATTACCTGGCTCTGTGCATTGTGCATTGTTGTATGCTCTAGTAGAACAGTAGAGGGCAGCAAATTGTTATTCTACCATGAACATTGGATGAGTATGTGTATTTCTCTTGCATGTGGTAATGGCTGATCATTTTGTCCTTTCTTGTTTCCTCTGCCAGGCTGACAAGTTACTGTCTAAAGACTTCCAGAACATGCTAGATGACATCATCAGCTTTCTTCCACAGGATCGACAAATCATGCTCTACTCTGCAACCTTTCCAATCACAGTCAAGAACTTTATGGTGAGTCAACGGACCAGTTCCTATGTAGACAGCAGGGCCCCTGTCTTACAAAGAGTTGATATCAATCGCAGCATACTATGTACATAAGAGATAGGAGACTGCAAACTTGCGATTGATTTAGATCAATCGATCTATCATAACTTTGTAAGACGGGGCCCAGATGTACAAATGACCCCCGGATATCCAGAGATCTTTTAAACTTGAAGAAGTCCCGCTTTGTGCGCTTTGGAATAAATCACTGCCAAATTGATGGAGGTGCTTCTTGAATACCTTTTGTTTTTCCCCTCTTTAAAAGAATATTTCCTCCTGTGTATCATAAAATGTACCGTTGATCTGACCATGTGCAGATATTATCTTGAACTGGTTTGTTACTTGGGTAAAAACCTCTGCATACACTTGCATGATACGGCGACAATTGCTCCACGGTCAATTTTGTATACCAACTGAATTCCAGACTTCATCCCCGACCAAAAACACTTAAACTATACCTTACCCCTAAGTCTAACCTAGAATTACAACTTAATCCTGACTATATATCTTTGATGAAATAGAGCCTGGAGCAGTTGTGGCTGAAGCATGAGGCCCAAAACCCTTCAGAGAACATTAAACATGGTCATGAAATCTAAATTGCTTTCAAGGAAATTGTGATTTGTGACTCAGAAAAACTGAAAGTGATTTGACTGGAGTTTCTAAATAGGTACCAAACTCTCTTATCAGGGATGCCAATTTTCAGGCAATAGCCTGAATTCAGGCCCTGGTGAGTTATTTTCAGGCCATAGTTTAGGCTTTTTTGTGTAAAAAATAGCTTATTCTAGGTGATTTTCAGGCCCTCTGACCAATTTTAACTGGCATCCCTGCCTTATAAAAGACTGGGTTTTCAAATAACTCATGCCTGAGATCTGTACATGATAAGTATAGTAGCGTCTTCATGTATGTGTGCACGTCTATGAAAACGTCTAACATTGTGATATAAACATATTTTCTTTGATGGTATTCTTACTGCGTTATATCTTGGCATCACTTTTTCATGCAATTTCTTTGTAAATCAAACAAAATCCATCCTTCTTTCTGGAACTGTAATAAAATGTATCGAATGAAAAGAAGTAATACAAATTTAATCCATCCTTTGTGGAACTGTAATAAAATGTAACAAATGAAAAGATGTAATACAAATTTTGTTTTCTTCACAGGATCGTTACTTGACCAAGGCATATGAAATCAACCTCATGCAGGAATTAACCCTGAAGGGTATCACTCAGTATTACGCTTTTGTGGAGGAGAAACAAAAAGTTCACTGCCTTAATACTCTCTTCTCTAAGGTAAGAAAGAAAAATGGGATAAACGTGGTAATAAAATATACCATTCACTGCGAGGCTCCGGTTGAAATTATGGATTCTCTGAAGTGACTGGCATAGCACTATAATAATAGTGGGTTCTTGTATAGCGCTCATGTCTGTCGGAATTGACACTCCCGATTATTACCCTGGCATTTCAAGGAATTAATTCCTGCCAGGTACCCATTTACATCACCTGGGTTGAGTGTGGCAATTGTAGATCAATGTCTTGCCATAGGACATTAGTGCCACAGTGGGACTCGAACCACGGACCTTGTGATCGACAGTCAGTTGACATATCCACTCGACCACGACCACTTTACCAGTCACAGAAGATCCATAATTTTACCTGCGCCTCAAGAAGAGTGCGTGGTATATTCAATTTTATATCCCTCATCAGAAAATGAGAAATCAAATGTGTAAACTAAAAAGAAATTCATCTGAAAATAAATATCAACTCGCACCTGTTTCCCAAATACCCACAGAAGCGCTGTCCGTGTCACAGTGTCTGTAATGGAGGTATCCCTATAGACCTATCAAAAGTCACGCAATATCCATTTTTGTCTTCATGGTAGAAGTATTGTATCTTAGGCACTTCAAATTGTTAACGTAATCCTGTTGAACTGCCCAGGAGTTGTTAATTTCTTGCCTACAGTATTGACCAATCAGAGTCCAAAAATTATGATGTTCAAACAATTTTATCTTCTCCACATTTTGAAATATATACATATTTTTTTGTCTCTACTTTGTTGCCACATGTGTAGGTAATATTCATTTTGTAATATCCTTAAATATATCTTACCAGAGTTGCAAATCAATCAAGTCTTCTGCAATACGACCCAATGTGAATAGCTATTATTCATTTTGTATGTTCCTTGATATCTTAATACCCTAGTTGCAAATCAACCAAGCGATAATCTTCTGCAATACGACCCAGCGTGTGGAACTCCTTGCCAAGAAGATCACAGAGCTTGGCTACTCCTGTTACTACATCCATTCACGCATGCAGCAGGAACATCGAAACAGAGTATTCCATGACTTCCGCAATGGCGCCTGCAGAAACCTTGTCTGCACAGGTATGTTCCCTTGCACTGTGTGCACAATCTCCACTCCCTGGGGAGCATTCCAGCCAGGTGTTACTGAAAGGACATTTCAAAGTGACAAAATTTATCGTCACAGTGCAATTGTTTTGTGGCATTAGACAATATCGTCTCTGGAAACATTCATGAAATATTTGAGAGTTTAATCATGCATTATACAGAGCTGCCAACCATTCCGTTTTTCCCGGAATTTTTTTTAATCCCAATTACGTTTTTTTTTCCACAAAATACTTTTTTTTTTTTTTTTTAATTTTTAATTATTTTTTTTTTTAATAATTTTTTTTTTTTTTTTTATAATTTTTTTTTACATACCGCACGTCAAACAACTGCCCTAATATGTTATTTTGATCACAAATTCAATAGAAAACTAAGGTTGAAACATACTTGAAGAGAAAAGTATTCTCAAAAAGAAGCATTGGAATTGTGTCGCGCGTTTTGTTTTAATGAATTCCTTTTTTTTGCTTGAAATTCCTTTTTTTTGCCATCATGATTCCTTTTTTTGGTCGCACAAGGTTGGCAGCTCTGTGCATATGAAAAATTCTAGCTGAAATCAGCATTAACTATTTAAGAGATAGGCTAGTGAAAATTTACAGGGAATGGATCTTAAATCTACACAGAAAAACCTGAAGAAGAAAAAATTCAAGACAGGAGTTTGGATATATATTGTATTATTTTTCTTTGGAAATGAAAGCCAATTTGTGTGATCAGCTGTTGATAAATAAACTCCTTCAGACTTGAAATTTTTATCTTAATAACACCTACATTGAAGATCACTGGTGATATATTTAAAACCATTTTTATCCCCATCCTTTAGATTTGAATATTTGAATATAAAAGTTATAAGTGTACCAATCTCCTGGAAATAAAATTTGTTTATAGTTAAAATGAATAAAATCAATCTGAAAAACTACCCCCGGCTGACTATAGATAAGGCATTTAATGTGAGTGTGTACCTGTACGTTGACCAGTCCACTCAACAAAACATTTTACTTTTCACTGAGAATGTTTTTAAATTACACAATCTCCTCAGACGTCTCGTAGAAGTAGAAGTAACATGTGAAGCTCATATTTTTAACACAGTATAGGAATTAGCCACATGAAACCTGTTACTTTGAGCAAAACATGTTTTGGCGATTTGTACACTTTAAAAACGCCTCGATTGACAAATACTAAGGAGATCATTTGGTCTATGTTTATCTCCATCCTACAGACTTGTTCACCCGTGGTATCGACATCCAGTCCGTCAACGTCGTCATCAACTTCGACTTCCCGCGCGTGTCGGAGACCTACCTCCATCGCATCGGTCGCTCTGGACGTTACGGCCACATGGGACTGGCCATCAACATGATCACACACGACGACCGGGTCCCCATGTATGTCATCGAGAAGGAACTCTCGACTAAGATCGTTCCTTTCCCGTGCAAGGAGGCGGTCGACAAGAGGCTCTACGTGGCCGAGTACCAAACGGAGGAAGAGATCGGAGACGGATCCGGCTAGATCACGGGACAGAAAATCATAGGAAAATTGATTTAAATGTCGAACAAAAATACGCCCAATTAAGTCACATTCGATTTGAATGAAACAGATACTGGAAATCTCTTTATTTTTTTTATTTTTTTTCGCGAAAACATGCTAGGCGAGGATACTTCAGGATGGGCTAGTGTTGCTCCATGTATCGTAGAGACATTGGAAGTGAAGATAGGGCATCAATTTATAAGATAATGTTGAGAAGATGTGAGTTAGAAGGATGCCTAGATTTAACATGTTGGTACAATGAAGACGTATGAAATGTCTCTATAAGTTGGTATGCGCAAAAGTCTCAAGTTTTTGAGGTATGTTTACATGGCAGCATAGATTGCAAGCCAGATCATAGGAAAATTTCTTGAAAAAGCCTCTTTTTTTTTCTTCTTTTCGACATGGATACCGATTTAAACAAAATAAGAATGGGCTTACTTAGTGTGATTTTAATATCTCTTTAGCAATCTCCAATAGTCCACTCTTCATACAAACATGGAAGAGTCCATTGGGAAGAATCCTGGGCCCTGTTTCATGAAAATTTGTTATCAGTAGCAAGATACCAAAATTGTTATAAGCTGCTGAAATCCTTGCATTTGATTGGATATGGGCAGATTTGTCATTGATAACAAGTCTTGTGAAACAGGGCCCAGATCTGTTTATATTAGGATACACTTGCAATGGTGCTAAACTGCAAGATGCGTTCTAAGCGCAGAGTTGAGAAGGTACTTTTTAAGCTCAAAGAAAACGAGCAAACGAGAGAGGATATCTCGGCACAAAATCTCTCTTTTTGTTTCTTGACTTTTTTTCTATTTTTTCTTTTCCTTCCATTTCCAATTCAGAAAAAAATAATGAAATTGATATGAACCTTGTGCAATTTTATATTTTCTTTTAATTTTTCTTTAATCACTCGTATATAATTTGTAGAAGGATTGCGAAAAAGTCAAGTGTATCACAATGCACTAAGACGGTGTAACATTGTTAAAAAAGGTGTTATTTTACCACAAGATATCTTTTCTAAAAAAATGAATTTACATGAAAAAAAATGGACCAGAAAGTGTGGTCACTATGAAGAGTGCCTTCTTAGCTCAAACAAAAGAAAAAAAGGTTTCACAAATGCACATCAAAGTCAGATGTAAGTGTGCATTTAGTGTTCAGTTCCGTAAGGTAGAGTTTTTGTTTTTAATGTTCTGTTTTGTTGTCTGTGACCCCTGTTTTTCTTCCGTAGGATGTAATACGACATTGATAATTGCAAGATGTTACTTGGTCAGTTGGTCAGTTGAGCTTCCCAAAGATGAGCATGAATTGCGCAGACTAGCTCGCTCAACGAGAGCAAGCGCAACTTTTGTGCTGAGATTGTACTTGAATATACCCGCGTAGGAACTGAAAGAGAAAGGGTATGGATTCTCCAAGCAGAAACAAAGTCTGAAATTCTCCAAAGGAGCTATCCATTTTATAATCAGCATGTGAGCGAACCATGACTCTGCATTTGGATGACTGTTCAGCGTCATTTGCACATTTTTCAGCATGCTGCGTTTTTGCTTGGGGGAAAAATATTTTACTGCTCCAGACTGACCTACTGATCAGTGATGGCATCAACTCAAATCTGCAATGTCAATGCCGTCTCATATCCGTTCAGGTTGATATCCGACATTAACACTTTAAAACCACACCCCTTGGAGCCAGAGGAAAATAGGTATGCACCCTGTAAGAACCCTTGGTCTCTGTAGAACACACAGGGGTTCCCATGGCAAGTCATGGAAAACCTGGAAAGTCATGGAAAATCATGGAAAGCCATTGAAAATTGATAAGAAAAAAATCTCCCAGAGTTATGGAAAGTCATAGAAATTGTGAGGTGAGGCGGACGCCACCACAAAAATAAAATAATATATCACTGTGGTATTATTTGTACACAGCTTGGATGCCGCGACCCATGATACAAAAATGGTTCTTGTCTGGTTATGGAAATCAGTCTCAAATTTCTATGGGAACCCTAAACACTATAACATCAGGATCCAGTACATGTCTATCATACAGAGAAAAAGTTCTTTAAAAACTTGACTGATTGGGACACTTGCTGTATCTCTCCCACCTTGGATTATTCCCTCTTGTAGAGGCACCCATTTGAGACCAGACGGACATGGCCAGACATGAAAACACAGAAAATCTAAAGAGTAAATTTGATGACAAGTGAACTGTTTGTTACTTGTTGGGCTGTTAAACCAAGAGTTCAGGCGTTTGAAGAAAAAAGTAAGAAAGAAGGAAAGGTTTTGCTGTTCCTCAGTTTATTTGATTAACAGAATTCTTAACCAGTCCTGTAGATTGTAAAATCTGGAATGGGAACCCTAACTTGACCAAGCAACTTGCTTTTAGGTATTGGTTTACCTGTTTTCCTCTGGCTCTTAGCTGACGTAATATTGTTACCTGACGTAATCTTGAATATGTGTTCAGCAGCCTTTCCATATCGGACTGCATTGTACTAGAGATGTATGTGTACAGTGCTTTTAAGTATGATGTGTGGTTGTGAATGAGTGAGTGTAAGAGAGAGAGAGAGAGAGTGTGAATGAGTGTTTGTGCGATTTCCAGGTGAAATGGTGTTTGATTTGTGCGATGTGATTACTTACTGCTCTTAGCTCCAGAGCGAAGACCTGACAATCAAGACGAAAATGGATCCGTTCAGTATTAAAGTGTATGTGAACTTTTGGCACTCCCGTAGAGAGAATACAGACTAGAAACTGTCAAGATACTTGAAGATTTCAGCTACCAAACCTATTGCTGATGCAAGGAATTATGCGAGGAATGTGCCCATACGCTAGCCGCTACTAATAAGAGAAAGCAACCGTGTTGTTCTGTAGTAGGGTTCTGAGAACGTTGGAAATGTTCTGATTCTTTGTTTTCGCTCTGGAGCTCAAGAGTGCACGTGTGTGGGTGTGATTGTCGAGGTGTGTTAAGTCCATCCATTCCTTCTGTGCATATACATGCTTTTTTATGAGCGAGATATGCCAAATCTCCCGGTTGTGTTCATGTGCAAGATGAAGTCTGCGATCAGACAAATCTGCCCTTGTTTTTGTACTCCCTTCAGAAAAGGGTTCACTTTTTTTTTCTTCATATCTTGTTAACTTTTATGAAGTCGACAATGTTACCTAATTGATGTTTAAATGTAACAAGTAATTCAGGCTATTGCAAGTTACTCTAGTATGCTGTACCAGTAAAAGGTCATAACTCCATATCAGCATCATTTTGATGAAAGGTTAAAAAATGGCTTGAAATCTCTCTGTAGCGCGTTACACCTTGCACTGATTTTATTCAAGCCCTTCTTGAAACAGGGTGTGCAGTGAGTCTTGTTTTGCTTGAAAACACAATTGAAGCATGCATTTATGATGGAACATGCAATCAGCAATTAGATGGACGGAACTCGGATGGGAAGGATTTCAGCGTGCATACCGGCGTCCCGGAAGAATTGAACAAATGCTTTGAAATATTGACAACCAAAGAAACTGCATAACATGATGAAGCCTGGATAAACAGAATTGCCATTACAACAACAGGAAATCTAAGTCGGGAAGTAAATTAGTTGAACTTTGACCTGAGAAGGAAGCTGTGGATGGTGTCTCCAAAATGAAAATAAAGAAGAAGGATGTGAACGAAGGTTGAGCATTTGAAAGTGATATTGACACTTGGAAGGAAAGACAAAAATTGGAAACGAGCAAGATGAGAAGCGGATCAGAAATGGAAAGTTGTTTTTACTTCAGATGAACAGACAGTAGCAGTGTGGAGATGTATGAGAGTAATGATCCAATACCAATGGACAGCGCAGAAAGGAAGCAATGCTGCAGAGACTTGCACTAAGATTTTACGGAGTGGCTTATGGAATGAAGACGGCATATAACCAGCCAAGCTTATTACGTGACTACCTGTATGTACTTGGTGAATGCTATGCAACTATTAAGCGAAATTATTGGGACAAGATTGAAATTGGTTAGGGCAGAAAGAGAGCCAGCTAAGATGAATAAGAGTGAGCTAAGCAGCATACTAGAGTGACTTTTCCTCTCATGAGGCGTGTATTCTGTTCAACATAAATGTAAAACATGTAAATAGAGAAATACTACTTCAGAGAATTCATTCATCATCATAATGATGAGTGTTATTGTTCCAGAATACACAAGTAGCCTGAAATACTTTTTGGGTACATCCTCCCATTCTATTGTACCGCCCTTTCTCATTTGTGTTTCTATTGTTCTGTCTCGGAACAATAGAAAGCATGAGGCACCCCCCCCCCCTCCCCTTCCCCTCTGGCACACGTGATGGGTTTGTGTTGGGGGAAGGTTAAGCTTTTGCATGACACATACAAATTGATGAGACACCTGACTTTAAAAAAGGAAAGATTGCTTCCTTCATTGAGCTCAGTCATAGTTTGGGAAGTGTGTTAAATGGAAAATGTGAAACTGAAAAAAAAAAGAGAAGAAGATAAGTCTGGTGTCTCATTGATTTGTACTACCAGGTAGTTGTTTTGAATGCGAAGACTTGGGAAATTCTTCCTCTCAACAGACTTGAGGCATCTCTCTAAGGTCTTCGCATTCACTAAATATGAGCGTCATCAAAGGCCTAATGTGTTGTAATATCTCAATTTCCCTCTGTGTGTGCTGTATACGCACTCCCATTGAAACATGTGCACAAGAAGGAGGCAGTGATTGTGTAAGCAATGATTGAAAATAATGTTGGGCGAAAAAGTGTGTTCTTACAGTCACAATTGTGGCATTTTGCAGATGTCTGCTTGATGTATTTCTATGCTGAACGTAGGACACACAGGGCCCATTCACACAAGGTTGGAACCATCTCTGTGGTGTAACCATGGTTGTATGTAGCCTAATATGAATGGACCTACTGAGGGAAATGGAAGATAAGTGTTGGTTGGTTATGTCAAGAACCATACAAATTATTACTAGTTGTATACATTGAGAAACAAAGTCCTTCATGTTAATGGCATTATGTGATATGTCATTTAAGGAGAAGAGATGCTTTTGCATTAGATAAGTGGTTAAGGACTTTGTTCATCCTCACTGTATATAAGTAGTATCGTGTTGACTTCAGTAAAGTGTTCAAGCTGTTGCCTAAGATGAACATTTTACTGACTTTAAACAAACATCCTATTTCATTTTGATGGTATTCACAACATAGTTGTAGATTTTGGTTTAGAACAGCAAGTCCTGGTTTTTGAAAACAGAAGTGGAAAAAATTAATCAGGTTGGTGCCCATACAGGGACAGAAAAGCACGGACAAAGAAATGGTAAAAGTCCTGAAATTGCCAGCGGAAAAAAAGAAGCTGCTGACCATGTTCATAACAATTGTGTTGTAATGACCTTAAAAATGTCGAATATTTTCTTATGCTAGAGATGCAATTCTCTAGCACCATGTACTGAAGACCATTACATGCAAGACTGGTGGAAATGCTATCTCATTTCTAGAACATGTTTGTACCGACTTAAGTCTGCCTGTGTGCTTATGGTGCTTCTTGACAAAGCACGGCTAGAAGTGATATTCACCAGTCTTTGGGCAGCAATCAATGAACAGTGTTAGACCAAAGTCGGACTTGCTAGTCCATCACTCTTGGTTTCTATGTTCAGGTACACAATAAAGCAGTCCTGTGGGACTTGGATACATTTCCACAGGTTAAAAAGCTCTTACTATCCATCAAGAGCTTACAGACCAAATGACACCTAGTTGGTCAAGTATTTATCAAAGCCTGTCTTTGAATCTAATCTTAGTTTGCAAAGTTGCCTTTCACCTACACACCAAAATCTGTGTATTTTGTTCAGACATGTTCCGTTGAGACCACATCTAGCTCCGTTTAAGGAGAAGAGAAATGAAATAATGTTAAAAAATCTGTAAGAGGCTGTTCTGTCGACTGCTAAAATCATCCGAGACAGGTTTCAAAGTACAGGGACGTGTTTTGTCCGACATATACATGTAATAAATGTGAACTTCAAGGCAACTTTGCAAAATCTGTTTTATGTTATTTCATGAGGATTACAGTGTTGGAATATGGCGTTGGCCTAAAACTGTATTGCTCTTGAAATTTGTTGAAATGCGAAATAACCGCGTTTCATTCTCTGGTGAGTTTCCAATTAAGAGGTGAAGAATTTGATATCTGAAGAAACCCTTCATCCCAACATGGTGCATTCTTCTTCATATTGAGCATTAATGTCACTATAACGTGTGACATGACCGATAAGTATAATTGTTTGATGCCACTAACCTATGTCAAACATAGTAGTGTCTTTATACTCCTCATGAACCTGATGTTGTATGTAGATCATGCAGCAACGGGACTGCATGAAGATATTTAGAAGCTTTAAAAAATGGTAATTGTTGATTTTCGACCACATTTTTTCACCTCTTACATGGAAACTCTTAATTATGTACGGAAGGTGTATTGAGAACTTCTTCCTTTATTCCCAAGGCATCGCTGTGAGGGCTACATTACACTGGCTCAAATGCCTTGAGAATGAAAGAATGAATGAAGTTCCAAGAATATTTCCCTTCAGGGAAGTTAAATGGTTCACGAATTAGGAAGGAAACTCCAAGCATCCATTGAAATTATTCCAACTATGATGTGCTTTTGTCCAGTCCAGTCGAATCAGGGCCCCATTGCATACAACTTTCCATTGATGGTAACTTTGCCATCAATGGCAACTACCATGGTAACAGGGCTCAACAGCCAATCCAAATCAAGCTTTCCATTGTAGTTACCATTGATGGCAAAGTTACCATCAATGGTAAGTTTTGTGCAACCTGGTTGGTAACTCAATACAAGCCATCGTATACTCGGTATGATGCATTTCCTTGCTATGCCGTGGAGTCCTAAAAATGATCACTTCATGCATGATAACTGAAACTTTTCTTTGAATATGATATTTAACCTAAGCGGTTATCGGTAACACTTTGTCTGGGTTGTTCACAGCAGTTTGTTACTGTGAGGTTTTCAAGAGAGAAGATTTTCCACTCGACCATCAGAAAGTAATCATGTAAGAATCACTCGGCTGAACTGTCGGTGTACTGTAGCTATATCTGAAGTGATCATTTTCAGACGTAACCATCGTTGAATATTTTATTCTCTGTTCAAGTGTCGAGACTAGTGTTCAAGTTTAATAATCATGACCAGAGTTTTCCCATGTTGCACTATGGTTAATACAGGTGGTATATTAGTTCTTTTCTTTGGAGATAGAGGGAAGATAAATTCATTTACTTCATTTCTCACTAAAGAGTTAAATAGATGTGACTTTTTTTAATTTCTGATCGAAAGTATTCATAATCGCAGACTTTTAGGTACGACAAGGAATCCACCTTGTCATTTCTATCTAACTAATTAATTCAACTCACAATGAATGTTTTTGTGACCTTGATGAAACGTCATGGGAACATTTTGTGTCCTCAGGAAGGATGAGATATATTTTTTCTATTTTCAATTATAATTGTTATATCTATGGACATCACAACTTTGAAACAAAAAAATGTAATCTACCGGTAACTGGTAAGATGAAAAGAAGAACCAGCTAGAATCGTAAATTCTACTGGTATCAAAACTAGAGCAACCATAGTGCAGCATGATATAACTCTGGATGTGATAAGTTAAAAAAAAAAAAAATCAGACGAAAAAAAAAAAAAGCAAAAAATATGAAAATGCTGGTTCATAATTGAAGGAGACCATAGTCTCCAAATCAACCCAAGACCTCAATACAGGCCATTTGCATTATCTGTTGATATTTAGGCCCACTTCATCGCAATGTTGGGGTAGAAGTTTCAAGAGGTTTTTTTCTGTGACTAAGCCTTTCGAACATTTTCCCTCATTCTCTTTTAAACGAAATTGCCATGTTAACATTGTTTTGTAAAATCATGTATTGGCCTTTCCTCTTCAAATGGTTATTTTAAATCTGTTTCAGATCATTTAACTTTTTTCATGACTGGTGTTTGTAAACCCATCACTGAAATGTAATTTCCAGAAAGTGAATGGTTGATTTTATACAGTGTATATCGATAACCTTAATAAACATGGTACTTTTGAACTAATGAACGTTCCCTTGAATTCTTAAGAAGCCAGCACTGAGAATTATAATGTCATTTCTTGACGATAATATGTGAAGGCTGCCAGAATTTACCCAATAAGCCTACGTGTATCTTTAGTCCAAACGTCGCGTGAAAATCATGATGCTTGGGCAACAGTGTAAAAGGACCTTTTGTTAAAAAAGTTTTGCGAAAAAATACAGAAGTTTGACCATTTAAAACATAATTTTGAATTCATGCACCACTGTTTATCCTTTTATTATTGTTATCTTGATATCATGTGCAAAGTTGAACCTCATTTTATGAATTTGCCTTGCAGAATGTGCCTGATCGAGCCATTCAAATTAATTTTATTCAAATTTTCAACTTTAACAAAATCTGGGATGCTATCCCAATAGAACACCAAGGTCAGAGTGATTGAAAATGATCTTCTCTGCAGTTCAATGTATTCAATATATACATCTAGAATATGCACTGTTCAGCTGATAAGTACTAGTTCTAATAACAGAAATACCCTTGGTCAGATTTTCACCCAATTCTATGTAATTCTGAATTCGAATAAAAGTATTGTGTAACCAGCAACTTTTTGGTGTTTCTTATCCTCTGTGTGTAATGGAGAATTTTGTTGTGATCCTTGAATCTTTCCCCATTTCTGATTCTCTCTCTCTCTCTCCCTCTCTCTCCCTCTTTCACTCTCTCTCTCCCTCTCTCACTCTCTCACTTCCCTCTCTCACTCTCTCACTTCCCTCTCTCACTCTCTCACTTCCCTCTTCTTAGAAGTAACATCTGACAAAGTCATCATTGCTTTGAAAGTTTCAGTCTCCTTTTCTTTACGATTCTTTCAAATACACATATCTGGAATCGTGATCGATTCTTTCTTATACACTTACAAATCATGTAAATTGTGATGTAGAACATGAGTGTCTGGAGGTGGAGACAGTGCTAACCGTTTACACCCAAAAAGGAAAAAAAAGGATTACATGCTGATCCTTTATGAACTTTACACTCTGTCAAAAATCTATCAATTGTACCTCGTACGTTCCAATATACTGAGTTAAATTGCTGCCCTCCTCCCTCTTGGAAGGTGAATATCTATAGATATATACATTTTTGGGGGAAAGGGGAGGGGGCGTGTTCCCCCACGGCCCCCTCCCCCGGGATCCGCCCCCGCTAGGGAGCTTTGATAAAAAGTAATGAAATGTATAAGTAAGAGCAGCTCTGATAAATTTGATCAAACCGACACATACATGCACCATTCACAAACATTCAATCACCATCTTTAAGCATAAAAAATTGTCACATGCAAAACTTGAAGGCAAACCTGTAGGCTCTCTCAGAACAAGTTTGAAGTTTAAACAAATCTAGTCTCGACACAATCTACATGTTTTGCACTTCTACTTTTCTTAAGAGAAAAACATGAATGTCATCATTTGGAGGCAAGACAACTAGCACATTTTTTAAACAGAATTCAGTAAAGCTAATAAGCTATAGAGGTCTATGCCTATTTTTGACAAACTTGAAACTGAGACATGACATGTTCTCGATTTGTGCTTCTAATCCGAGCTGAGCTACGAGCTAAAGACTTAATTAACAATTTAAGTTATAGTGTAACATTCCGGCCCGTATTGACTTTTACACACCGGACTGAGGGGGTGTTTTCAAAAGGAGGGAACATGCATATATATGCGTACCCTAAATAACACTGAGTTGGGGGGGGGGGACAACATTATAGTTCATGCATTTTAAGCTTACTTTTGCTCGTACGGTAGGTACGTCACACATAAATTAAACTTCGCACTAATCAGGATTAGGAATGTAGAATGAGAAGAAGAGATTAAAAGAATCAACAACACAATAAGCTTGCACGATAACACGTGGAATCTTACAGTAGACTAGTGGTTTCAGTGGAGAGCCCTTAATCCCACGAGTGCGCGTGCATGAATGAACCCCCGTGCAGTTGCCATCCACACGCATGATAATGTTGTTCACCAGCGAGCATGCAGCTACATTACAAATTCGAAGCCGCTAGGCCAGGCCGAGGGGATTCCCCGCTGATGGGATCGCCCTCTCATTGGCTCAGTTGTTCTGTTTTGGCGGGATCCCGATCTCGTGACCGTGCATTCGCCATTTTCAGCCAGAAATTTGCACACCATGTATGATGTAGTACTGTACTGCCACGTCATCTCGATTTCATGAATTCCATTCAGTGATTGATCCTGTTTTAAGATCCTATATAGATCTAGGCCTATAGAGTCTATTATATAGAGGTCTACTTTAACCATCTATTAACCTGAAGGAGGCAACCCGAAGAAGAAGAAGATCTTTCAGATGCAGTAAATAGACAACTAGACCCTAGTCTAACTAAGGTTAGTATACATAGGAGCATCACTTATGACACTATCCTGGCTGTGACTGTGTAGTAAAAGCTGTGCTTTTGATTCTCAACATTTCAAACACCACTGGCACTGTACAAAACTCAACTGGTGTGTGTATTTGTATATGGGTCTAATTATACCTGCCTCACAGCAAGCATGCAGTGCTAGAGGTCAATACGCATTAGCATCGACTCTCTATGGCTATGCTTTGCTGGAGTGAGTAATACCTGGGCTTGGCCCCTGGCCTGAGCCGGGTAGGCAGTTTCATGCAGGGGCGGATCTAGACCGAATTTTCTGTCTCTTTCGTTCGATAATTAAGCCTCTTAATCTTATTTGGGTAGGGAGAGGAGCTGACCCTACCCAAATAAGAGACTGAACGAACGAAAGAGACAGAAAATTTGGTCTAGGGCAGATCCAGCCGACGACGAGGGAGAAAATATTTTGATGAGGGTGGGGGGGGGGGGGGGGTAGTGAACTCAACCCCTCCCCCCTTGAGCAAGAAACAAAAAGGTAAAATTGTGGTTATACCATCTTTGTTTTGTTGGCCGGGGGCAAAATTGTTACTACTTTTTGTTAACCTTTTTTTTGCTAGGGGTTGGGCCCAGGCCGCCCCCCCCCCCCCCCATCCGCCCTGGTTTCATGAAATTATTGAGTTATGTTTAATAATATCAATTTTTGTTTCGTCTAGAAGTGCTTAGACTACTTAAACCTTTTTAGAGATTAGACCTCGATCTTTGCGAGGTCACTGACAGGTATACTTTCATCAAATTAGCTCATATAAATTAACATAAGAACAAGGGGACCATGGGGGACCATTATGTTTGCTATATAGCGGACACAAGTAGCTATAACTTAATCCCCACTGCACTACTTAGGCCTAAAGTAGTAGTGAAGTGGGGATTTAATATGTGATTTGATTTGACAAAGATTTCAACACGGAAGTGTGAGCTAGCGGTTCGAGCTTACATGTATAGCCTACAAGCCCGCATGAAGCTACGGGAGATGACGCTACCGTTTCTGGTGATTTCTCGGTATGCCATGATCTAACAGCAGTACTAACAGAGTGAAGTCATTATCACGACTTAAAGCCTACATGTACGTCCACTCCAATTTTCAAAAATTATAGCATGTAAATAAATCAAAGGTTAAAACTGACAAATATCACGGCGTACTTCAATCAGGTGATTTTTAAGAGCGATTTTTGTTTCGGTTATTTAAAGCAAAACATTTAAATTGTGGCAAGGATGTGAGGTATGCTCCTCACAACGAAATTGACAGCAGTAGGTCCCTATATACACAGGGGTCTTGTTAATTATTTTTGAAGGAGGTAATTTGAATTTTATAGGAGGTACCATCACTGCGAGGGAGCGAAGCGACCGAGGGGGGGAGGGTGTGGGAGGGGGGTATCCCCCCTGCCACGGTAGGGACCTTTTGGGATTTTCCACTTAAAATCGTGCAATCTGGTGCATACCTAAGAAGAAAATTTGTAGTTATCTTTCCTACCTTGTATTACACATATATTGTAATAAACACACATATTGTTCATGTTTAATATTACATGAACAATCATAACTCATAAGAAAAGTTATTAAGTTGATAATTATTTATCACTTTGTACCATTACTTTGTAATTTTTAATTAAACTGAGATGATGTACCATACTCAATCTTTCTACATCATGATTTGTTGAATACATGTACAGTATTTAAATAATGGGCAGCAGAGGCTAGATTTTGATTTTTTTTGTTTTACTTGTGACTTTTATTTGGCTCCCCATATGAATTCTCATTTAATTATTTTTTTTTGACATGAAATTATTGAATACATTTAAGAATTTACTTCAGTTCCTGTTCATTTTATAATGTTATATCACTGTTTTTCCTGACAAAGTGAAGACACTGTATATTTGTTTATTCAACTTTTTTAAGGAAATAAGTTATGTGCGATCGGAAGTTAGTTTTGAATATTCGCGGAGCGCGAGCCTGCATATATCATGCGAGCTAGCTGCGGGGTCCGCCGGGGACGGCCGTGGCCGGCCTAAACTCAGCCGAGTTCAAAACTCTGTTGCCGATTTGCGCATCTCAGAATCTAAAGTACGTTGTCTCTAGACATTGCACGCACGTGTATAGGCCCCGGTTTCCGTGATCTTCAAATATCAAATCGGCAACGGATAGTTTGGTTACAGCGAGCTAGCTTCAGTTTTGTTATGATCAGTGTGCATCGTCTTCTCGCGTGCACATCGGGATCGCAATGGGGTAGGGACGGGCGGGCTTGGCCGCCGCGCTGTGGGGGGAGAACTGCGATAGGTCTAGGTAAGTACGGACGACGTCGCGTTCGTGATCGTAAGGGATTTCGTCGACTGCGGCCGTGTATGTGCGGCACTAATTATATCTTGGACGAAATTAAGGAAATTTTGGATTAGCATTGATTTAGATCTACTTTCTGTGATTTTTGCAAGGTTTATTATAGGAATTATAGCCGGTAAGAAACGAGTGAATAGGCGGCAAGTTTTACCGGTTACCGGCTTTAAACGACAGCCCTGATACATTCTGACAATAGGCTTTTTTTGTAATGTAACCAAATTTAATGCGTACCGGTACGTCTTTGTGAAGTACCTGGATACAAACTATTTTTCACAGATCTCACGCTTGCTGGGCTACGCCCTTCAAAAAAAGGAAGTACGGTCACGTGGCTTGATGACGCTTTAGACGTCGATCATTGCGGGCATGTCCGATTTGATAATTTCATAATTAGGAGTGACGAAATTGCCAGAAACGTACTGGGATTATCAAGTGCATATTATTTTTAGGATAAATGTCTTTTTTTCCAACTAATATCATAGTTTGCCTTTTTAAAGACATTTTAATGCCTAAATCACCCTCCTTTTCACCGCAGAGGCTCCTGCAGTGACATCATATGCTATTGCGCAATACAGCTCTGAAACTGGGCTTTTTTTTTCCTGAGCGTTCTGAGTCATATTTTAAAGCTAGATTCCAGATTCCAGAATTATTGACGATTTCTAAGGAAAATCATTGTCATGCTTGGATTCTCCGTCAAAATTATTCTACATGTCTTTTTTTTTAATTTTTAGCCCATTTTGGTTAGAGTGCATGCCCTTTAAGTAATGGCTTGTCAAAGATACCCATCTCCTGTGGGTCTTCACACTTCCTGGAAGATAATTAACTATGATCTGCTCAGTGACCTTAATCTTTATCACTGGGCTATTAGAAATGTACTACTCAAAACAAAATACAGCACTTGACATGAGGAATGCAGTGACCAAGGTATTGCAAAAGGAAGTTCCTAATAGAGGCTATCACTTTTTTAAATTCTGCCTTGCCATCAGAGAGGAGACCAAATTTAATTTGTCATGAGGACGAATTAGGTGGTCTGTCTTCAATTCTTATGATCATGCTCATCTTCAATTCAATGATCCAATATAATGATGTTAATGTAAAACTAGATTTTAATTCGTCACGAGGACGAATAAGGTGGTCTGCCTTCAAGTTATATAGACATGTAAACAATGATGATCATGATGATGATCATGATGATGATGATCTTGATAGTAATGGTGATGACGATGATGATGATCATCACGATCATGATGATGTTGATGATCATCATCAACAGACCATGATGACATCAGACTGAACAAAATGAGAGAACTTTGAGATAGTATATAGTCTCAGCTACAACATACTCAAAAATCAACAAAAATCAAGCCGAAATAACGGCGATATTGCTCGCAAAAGACAAGAATGTAGAATCCAGATTTGAGAAAAAGTCATCTCCCATAAGGATTACACGCAAAAAGTAATGGATCAAGTGATAATAGGGTAATAATAAAGTAAATATGGTTGTTTATTACATTATTTGCGATTCTACATGTTTTAATATTCAAAGGAGATGGTACAGTGAAAGGTCAAAAAGAAAAAAAAGTGAAGAAAACAAATTGTTGGAGACGCCCGGACTCGAACCAGGGACCTCGAGGTGGGAAGTCAAGTGCGTTACCGATATACCAAAACATTTCACATCATTTCACATAGAGATTACACGTAAACGGAAAATGGAATTCTCTAATCCCACTTTGTAAGTGAAATATGAGCATGATCCCGGCATCTGATCGAAAAATAAAGGGCACACTTGTGATAGCTTATTGTCTCAGCTACAACATACTCAAAGCTCAGCCTTAACAAAAATAAAACGACGGAGATATTGCTCGCGAAAGACGAGAATGTAGAATCCAGTTTTGAGAAAAAGTCATGTCCCATAGAGAATACACGCAAAATGTGAAAAATTGACATGCCTCCTTTAATCGCAAAAATACGCCATGATGCCTTTGTCAAAATGAAAAATCGTGGCAACTGCATTTGTAGAGAATATTCTAAGGTAGAACATATCAAAATTTGAAAGAAAATTGATCAACATTTGCAGAGATACAATCAATTTTCCAAAAATCTGCTGACGTCATAATATGAAAATTGAAATTTTGAGTTCGGAGGCCATTATGATGACGTCATGAGTTAATTGAGGGTCAAATAAAAAAAGGAAATCATATCACCGATTCATACTCTATCAAAATATGAAAAAAAACTTGGGGTCACCTTGCATCCTAAAGCGCTACAATGGATTTTGTACAGGCATGTTTTTGCCCATGTATGCTATGTATTACAAAAGCTCGCGGGCACGGTAATTATCTTAAACGGACGCTCATTCCGTTATTAATGGGCAGAAAAAGTTGAACAAGGTATCAAAATGCTTGAAAAAATGTGCCAAATATGATGACAGAAAAAATTTGGCGATTCTATGTTGGAAGATGCAATTACGCGCGAAAACGCGCGCGCATGTCCGTGCGCGCGTTTTTTTGCAAAATGCTTAAAATGGCCTGAAACGTGTGCAAAAAAAAATTTAAACGAATTGGAGTATTTTAAAATTTTGATACGCGCGTACGTGCGCGTCGAGGTGCGCACGCAAAATTTGTTGACATTTTTAGTTGAACTTTGACCTGAAGTTGATGTATATTAAATATGGTTGATTTTTGATGACTCGTTATCGAGATATGATAATGACCTGACTTTTACAAAATGGCGCCTGGATGACGTCACGATGACCTAGTGACCTTGAAAAAGTTAATTTGACTTGAAATCATAGGGCTTGATGACTGACAGAAATTTGAAGGCAATTGACCATGTTGATTTCGAGTAAACGTGTGCACAAAAAAGTGTACGGAAGAAATAAAAACTAGAATTTAAATCGTCACGAGGACGATTAAGGTGGTCTGAAATATGAGCATGATCCCGGCATCTAATCGAAAAATAAATGTCACATTGTGATAGCTTATTGTCTCAGCTACAACATACTTGATGCTCAGCGAAAACGAAGCTAAGACGACGGAGATATTGCTCGTGAAAGACGGAAATGTAGAATCCAGTTTTCAGAAAAAGTCATGTCCCATAGAGAATACACGCAAAATGTAAAAAATTGACATGCCTCCTTTAATCGCAAAAATACGCCATGATGTTTTTGTCAAAATGAAAATTCGGGGCCACTGCATTTGTAGAGAATATTCTCAGGTAAAACATATCAAAATTTGAAAGAAAATTAATCAATATTTACAGAGATACAATAAATTTTCCAAAAATCTGCTGACGTCATAATATGAAAATTGAAATTTTGAGTTCGGAGGCCATTATGATGACGTCATGAGTTAATTGAGGGTCAAATGAGACATGAAATCGTATCTCCAACTCATAATCTATTTAAATATGAAAGAAATTGGGGGGTATCTATCCATTCTGAAGAGTTACAATGAATTTTGTATAGGCATGTTTTTGCCCATGTATGTTATGTATTACAAGAGCTCGCACGCACGGATGCGTATCTTAGCGGACGCTCATTTCGTTATTAATGGTCAGAAAAAGGTAAACAAGGTATCAAAATGCTTGAAAAAATGTGCCAAATAAGATGACAGAGACAATTTGGCGATTCTACGTTGCAAAATGCAAGTACGCGCGAAAACGCGCGCGCATGTGTGTGTGCGCGTTTTTTTGCAAAATGCTTAAAATGGCCTGAAACGTATGCAAAATTAATTTGGAACAAATTTGAGCATTTTAAAATTTTAATGCGCGCGTACGTGCGCGTCGAGGTGCGCGCGCGGAATTTGTTGACACTTTTAGTTGACCTTTGACCTGAAGTTGATGTATACCGAATATGGTTTATTTTTTATCACTCGTTATCGAGATATGATAATGACCTGATTTTTACAAAATGGCGCCTGGATGACGTCACGATGACCCCATGAACTTGAAAAAGGTTTTAGGAACTTGATATCATAGGGCTTGATGACTGACAGAAATTTGAAGGAAATTGACCATGTCGATTTCGAGTAAACGTGTGCACAAAAAAGTGTACGGAATAAATAAAAATAAATAAAGAATAAAGAATAAAGAAAGAAAGAAAATTCTAGCGAAATCAATAGGTGATCTGTCATCGACAGACCACCTAATAAAGAATAAAGAATAAAGAAAGAAAGAAAATTCTAGCGAAATCAATAGGTGATCTGTCATCGACAGACCACCTAATAAAGAAATAAAGAATAAAGAATAAAGAAAGAAAATTCTAGCGAAATCAATAGGTGATCTGTCGTTGACAGACCACCTAATGATGTATTAAGATATGAATTGATGAATGAAGTACTGATGAACTGATGAACTGATAGATTGAACTGATGTGAAATGAACTGAATTGGTGAGCTAAACTGATGAACTGATGAATGAACTGATAGATTGAACTGTGACGTGAACTGAAGTGATTACTTAACTGAGGAACAAAATATTGAGAAATGATTATGATCAAAATCATGATCATAATGAAATTTAATGAAACAAGACTGGAATGTAGAATGCAGATTTCAGAAAAAGTCACGTCCCATAGGCATGACACGCAAATTAAGAAAATTCTGACATGTCGCATTTAATGAAAATTTTCACTATGATGATGTCATCAAAATGAAAAATGGTGAGATATAGATATAGAGAAGGAGAGAGGGAGACGGGTTATAGTCATGTAAAAATACATGAGCTGGACAGAGGGATGAAAGAGGAATCAGAATGCACTTGGAAGGAGAGAGGATAGTATAAGAAAACATGGTAGGGGTGAAATAAGAATACTAAGCGCAAAGGAAAGAGCTAGAGAAAATTAAGGAATATCCTATCACATAAAAGAGGGAGAACAGGAGCCAGAGGCGGAAAAGGGAGAGGGATGGGAGAGTAGAGAAGAGAGAGGCAGAGGCAGAGCAAAAGAGGTAGAGGGAGGCACAAAGAGAGAGAGAGGGGGTAAAAGAGTCGAGAAAGAGAGATTGAAAGAGAGAGAGAGAGATATGCAGAGACAGGGCAAGAGATGGAGGGAGGGCAAAACAAGAGAGGGGAAGAGAAACAAAGCAAGAGAGAGAGAAGAGAAGAGAGCAGGAGAAAGAAATGCAATCGAGAACGATGCATTAGATATTTCCAGCATAAATAGAATTGAATATTAATTCTATAGAGAAGAGGGAAGTTTGTAAAAAATTATATGTCCGTGTGAGAGAGTTAAACATTGCATATACCTGAACTGAATAGCTGGAAAAAGTATAAATGTCTGGAAAGGAGACTAGCATCATAGAGAAGCCTGTTCAATGTACCGAACCGGGCTGGCCAGAAAATACGCTCAAAACGGTCAAATGATTTTATGTTGACAGCCTGTCTGGAATCTCTGCAAATGCAAAAAAATTGAACAGCATCAAATTTTTTTCCCCTCCTTTTTTCTGCTTCCATTTAAAATTATTAAAAAACTTGAATTCGGCGTAATCATTCATAATTGAATGACACACGCCATTAAGACTAACACAACAACAACAACGAATGATTTGTAGACTTGGGAGATAATCCATGACAAGGAATCCGATTTCCCTCAGGGTTGTACACAAACTATTGATATTCCTCTCCTGCAGAGAAATAATGTGCAAAATTAGGCTATTACGTTGTTTGTGATTGAATTATTATGTTATGACAGTCAAAGAAGGTGATCAAATCATATGTAAAACGGAAAGAAAAAAAAAGAAAAAAAATTGACCCACCAGGAATCAAAACTTTGAGCCTGGGTCGATTGGATGGGAGGCAAGTGCTTTAAAGTAAAATTCCACTCCACTGAAAAGTTGAGCTGATTAGATAGACAAAAATCTGAAAAGCCCATGTAGGCCTATAATTTGATTTTGGTAAATGTTGCTCAGACTAATTTTTTATTTTTTTAATGAGCAAAAAACAAGTTAATGATCGAGTCGATTTTCCCCACAATGCATTTTTTTGTGACGGGTACTCACAACACAGATTTGTAATGTAACCAAATTTAATGTAAACGTCTTTGTGAGGTGCCTCGATACAAACTATTTCATTCACCTGATAAGAATAAGAAAATTTATTCTTATCAGGTGAGTGAAATAGTTTGTATATAGGCACTTCACAAAGACGTTTGCATTAAATTTGGTTACATTACGAAAATAGCCTATTGTCAGAATATATACTGCTGTCACTTTCGTTGTGAGAAGCATACGTCACATCCGTACAGCAATTTAAATATTTTGCTTGAAATAACCAAAACAAAAATCGCTCTTAAAAATCACCTGATTGAAGTACGCCCGTGATATTTGGCAGTTTTAATCTTTGATTAATCTACAACATGACATAATTTTTGAAAATCGGAATAGACTTGGGCTTTAACCAATGGACCAAAATATTTCTCATAGACTAAACATGCAAAGCTGACAAACGGCCTTGGCATAGTCGCGATTTCAATATTCAATTGAAAATATCGACATGTTCTCAACTTCTGACAGTTTGTATAGCCCATGGTCTCAGCTATAACATACTACAATTTGGGAGAAAAAAGAGCACAAATAAGCTAGGCAGTGCTCAAAGATTAATGTCATGTAGATTCATGATGTGAACGAAATTCACCTTCCATAGACATTACACGCAAATTAAGAAAATTCTGACATGCCGCCTTTAATTAAAATTTTCACCATGATAACGTCATCAAAATGAAAAACAATGGGCACTAAACTTGTAGAGAATTGTCACAGCTACAACATATCTAAGTTTGGAAGTAAATTAATCAATATTTACAGAGATACAATCAATGTTCCATACATATGATGACGTCATAATATGCAAATTCATATTTTGAGTTCCAAGGCCATTATGAGGATGTCACGATATACATGTACGTAGAAGCCAAATGAGACATATCTACAACTCAAACTCAATCGAAATATGAAAACAAAATTGGGGGTCTCTGTGCACCCCAAAGAGCTATAATGTATTTCCTATAGGCATGTTTTTGCACATATATGCTATGTATTACAAGATCTCACGCTGATTCCGTTATTAATGGTCATAAAAAGATAAACATGGTATCAAATTGTTCGGAAAAAAAATGAGGAATATCCTGTCAAAATTGCACTAGGAGGAATTATTTTTCGTTCGGCTGTCACGAACGAAAACGCGTGCGCATTGATTGTGGTTGGCTAAGTGGCGATACACACATAAAAACAATCAATCAAAGAATGAGTTGTAATATGATAGTGTGGATTTTAATTACACAATGCAACAAGATACAACATAAATTCACAAATATTGAACATTGACAAATCGAAAATATATATGATTATAGTTTCCTAAGAGGGTCAATTAAATCAAGGCTGCCATTATACTAGACCAGTTTTCGTTCAAAGGGTAACACGTTCCGAACGTTGGAGTGTGTGAAAAAGTCCACCGCGTCAGACGATCGTGTGCGTGTAAATATCCACCGCGTTAGATGATCGTGGAATCATGTAGAACGAGATCGGGGTCGAATGGCTTGTGATGAGTTGACCATATCGCAGAGTAGAAAACAGTCTAAATCAGTCTCTCGTACTTCATAGATAATGGATTAATGGAGTGTGGTTGAACACCACCCTAAACGGAGTTATTATGTAGATTGAAGACCCCGTTGCCTGCCTCCCGGAGCTAGGATCGTGTCCGAAGGACGGTCGTCTGCTCTTTCCGCACTCAACACCAGAATGAAAAAGCAGCAATACAAAAGTGGGACCACACTCGCTCTAAACAGCAAGCCAAAAATCTTCCCTTCGCTGTTATGGGAACTCCCTCCCCAAGGGCGACACAGCAGGTCCTTTTCTAATCACAACTAAATGGCTTCTGCCCACTTTCGCTAACACATACATTCATACTTGATCTCCCCAACCAACCCAGTCACATGAGCGCTATCATTAAATTTGCATATCTAAATTCCTATGACGGAACAAAGGAAAAGGAATGCACGCATCCAGACTTCGCAATATCTCATAAACCTGCACATCTGAATAAGAATTAGAGAGTTCAAGAGGGCAAATGGAAAACGATGCATGAATATTCATGCAGCTAGGAAAAACATTAATCAATGCATTTTATTTTGACAATTACCCCCTTTCTAAGTTTTTTCTTTCTTTCTTAGAAACAAAAATCTGCTCTGTTTTGCCTTAAACAGAGACACAAAATAGAATACTAGCTATTACTTTCCTATATTCTGAAAGGACAACTAACTCATAAATAACCCTAAGATTTAAATCTTAATCCAAGCAGCTTCAATAATCCGCACCAACATTATCCTTGCCTTTGATGGCCTCTACCCGAAATTGGTAAGGCTGCAATGCAAGTGACCCCCTCAGAACACGTCCGTTAACCATCTTTCCTTTCTTCATGGATCTAAGTGGCTCGTGATCAACTTCCAATACAAACTCTCTTCCATACAGATAGGGCTCAAATTTCTGGACCGCCCAAACAACTCCAAGGCATTCTTTCTCGATGGTTGAGTAATTCTTCTCGCGTGGTAGGAGCTTCTTACTTGCGTAAGCCACAGGAAATTTCTTGCCTTCATCCTCTTGCATGAGGACTGCACCGATTCCTGTGTCAGATGCATCCGTTCGTAGGATGAAAGGCTTCTCAACATCCGGGAGATGAAGGATGCATGGGTGCAGCATAGAGCTACGACTTCAGTCTCTCGTACTTCATAGAGTATGGATTAATGGAGTGTGGTTGAACACCACCCTAAACGGAGTTATTATGTAGATTGAAGACCCCGTTGCCTGCCTCCCGGAGCTAGGATCGTGTCCGAAGGACGGTCGTCTGCTCTTTCCGCACTCAACACCAGACTGAAAAAGCAGCAATAAAAAAAGTGGGACCACACTCGCTCTGAACAGCAAGCCCAAAATCTTCCCTTCGCTGTCATGGGAACTCCCTCCCCAAGGGCGACACAGCAGGTCCTTTTCTAATCACAACTAAATGGCTTCTGCCCACTTTCGCTAACACATACATTCATACTTGATCTCCCAAACCAACCCAGTCACATATGAGCGCTATCATTAAATTTGCATATCTAAATTCCTATGACGGAACAAAGGAAAAGGAATGCACGCATCCAGACTTCGCAGTATCTCATAAACCTGCGCATCTGAATAAGAATTAGAGAGTTCAAGAGGGCAAATGGAAAACGATGCATGAATATTCATGCAGCTAGGAAAAACATTAATGCATTTTATTTTGACAATTACCCCCTTTCTAAGTTTTTTCTTTCTTTCTTAGAAACAAAAATCTGCTCTGTTTTGCCTTAAACAGAGACACAAAATAGAATACTAGCTATTACTTTCCTATATTCTGAAAGGACAACTAACTCATAAATAACCCTAAGATTTAAATCTTAATCCAAGCAGCTTCAATAATCCGCACCAACATTATCCTTGCCTTTGATGGCCTCTACCCGAAATTGGTAAGGCTGCAATGCAAGTGACCCCCTCAGAACACGTCCGTTAGCCATCTTTCCTTTCTTCATGGATCTAAGTGGCTCGTGATCAACTTCCAATACAAACTCTCTTCCATACAGATAGGGCTCAAATTTCTGGACCGCCCAAACAACTCCAAGGCATTCTTTCTCGATGGTTGAGTAATTCTTCTCGCGTGGTAGGAGCTTCTTACTTGCGTAAGCCACAGGAAATTTCTTGGCCTTCATCCTCTTGCATGAGGACTGCACCGATTCCTGTGTCAGATGCATCCGTTCGTAGGATGAAAGGCTTCTCAACATCCGGGAGATGAAGGATGGGTGCAGCATAGAGCTACGACTTCAGTCTCTCGTACTTCATAGAGTATGGATTAATGGAGTGTGGTTGAACACCACCCTAAACGGAGTTATTATGTAGATTGAAGACCCCGTTGCCTGCCTCCCGGAGCTAGGATCGTGTCCGAAGGACGGTCGTCTGCTCTTTCCGCACTCAACACCAGACTGAAAAAGCAGCAATAAAAAAAGTGGGACCACACTCGCTCTGAACAGCAAGCCCAAAATCTTCCCTTCGCTGTCATGGGAACTCCCTCCCCGGGAGATGAAGGATGGGTGCAGCAGAGAGCAACGGCTTCAAAGTCTGAAATGCTAGCTCCTGTGTGCTTCCTCCCACATCACGTTGTTTGACAATCTTTTCTTTGTCTTGTCGGTGAGGGGCACTGCGATGGCAGAGAAATTTGGGACAAACTTCCGATAGTACCCAGCCAGACCCAAAAAGGACCTAAGTTGCTTCTTGGACTGTGGGCGACGTGCATTCACGATAGCATCAATCTTGTCCAAATTTGGTTTCAAACACCCTTTGCTCACCTAATGACCGAGGAACTCAATGGTCTCGAAACCTAGGAAACACTTGCTTGGTTTTGCCTTCAAGTTGGCCTTGCTGAGTCGACGAAGAACTTCCTCAAGTACTTCAAGATGATGTCCCCATGACCTGGTATGTATTAGGATGTCATCTATGAAGTTGACTACACATGGCACTCCTCGAAGAACTAATCTCATTACACGGGAGAATGTTGCTGGAGCATTTACCGAAAGGCATTGTACAGAATTGGTACAATCCATCAGGAGTCACAAAGGCAGTAAGGGGCTTAGCTTGATCCGTAAGAGGAACTTGCCAGTACCCTTTCGTGAAGTCTAACTTTGAGAAGTAGTAATCGTTGGCTAGTTTTGCAAATACCTCATCCTGGTCGGGGATTGGTTCTGCATCTTTAACTGTCACTAGATTCAGCTTCCTGTAGTCACAGCAGAATCTGTTTGAACCGTCTTTCTTTGTGACGATGACTACAGGTGATGCATATGGTGACGATGACGCGCACGTATGCTAATTTGATTAAAAAATTATTTTGAGCATTATACGCACGTTTATTGACCTGAAATTGACCGGACTGATATTGACCTTGATCATGGTAAATATGAATGAGAAATGACTTTCATATAGTTAGGAAGTTATGATCATTTGAGATTTTCAAAAAACAACAAAAATGGCGCCTGCATGACGTCACAATAATTTGATTGACTTGAAAATGTTCCTGTCACGTCTCATGATAAGGACCTATGACTGTGCCAAAATTGAACGAAATTGATCAAACCAATCTTGAGTTATCCTGTGCACAAAAAAGTGTACAGAATTAAAAAGAAAGAAAATTCTGACGAAAACAATAGGTAGTCTGTCGTAGACAGACCACCTAATAAAGAATAATAATAACTAGAAATTTAATTCGTCATGAGGACGAATTAGGTGGTGTGTCTTCAATTCTTATGATCGGTGATAGGTCAAAAAGAAAAAAAAATTGTTGGAGACGCCCGGACTCGAACCAGGGTACTCGAGTTCGGAAGCCAAGTGCGTTACCGATATACCAAAACATTTCCCATAGCGATTACACGTAACAGAAAATGGAATTCTCTAATCCCACGTTGCAAGTGAAATATGAGCATGATCCCGGCATCTGATTGAAAAATAAAGGGCACACTTGTGATAGCTTATTGTCTCAGCTACAACATACTCGATGCTCAGCAAAAACAAAGCTAAAACGATGGAGATATTGCTCGCAAAAGACGGGAATGTAGAATCCAGTTTTGAGAAAATGTCATGTCCCATAGAGAATACACGCAAAATGTGAACAATTTACATGCCTCCTTTAATCGCAAAAATACGCCATGATGCCTTTGTCAAAATGAAATATCGGGGCGACTTCATTTGTGGAAAATTGTCTCAGCTAGAACATATCAAAATTTGGAAGAAAATCGATCAAAATTTACAGAGATACAATCAATTTTCCAAAAATATGCTGACGTCATAATATGCAAATTGAAATTTTGAGTTCGGGGGCCATTATGATGACGTCATGAGTTAATTAAGGGTCAAATGAGACATGACATCATATCTCCGATTCATACTCTATCAAAATATTTTTAAAAAATTGGGGTCACCTTGCATCCTAAAACGAATTTTGTATAGGCATGTTTTTGCCCATGTATGATATGTATTACAAGAGCTCGCACGCAGGGACATGTATCTAATAACGGACACTCATTCGTTATTACTGGTCAGAAAAAGTTGAGCAAGGTATCAAAATGCTTGGAAAAAAGTTTCAAATATGATGACAGAAAAAATTGGGCAATTCTATCTTGCGAAATGCCATTACGCGCGGAAACGGGCTCGCATGCGCAATTGTGCGTTTTTTGCGAAATGCTTAAAATGGCCTAAAACAAATGAATTTGAGACGATTTTGAGCATTTTGAAATTTTGCGCGCGCGCACGTTTTTTTACCTGAAATTGACCGGACGGATATTGACCTTAATCATGACAAATAAGAATAAGAAATGCCTTTCCGTTATGAAGATATGATCATTGTTGAAAGTACAAAAAAAAACGGCGCCTGGATGACGTCATTAACCCATATCCGCCGATCTACGGGATTTCCCGTAGAAGCCGCGAACGCTGCAATCGCCGAAGTACGGAAAATTCCGTAGTCAAGCTTGCCGCGAGAATGACGTCATTTAAATGGCTTTTGTATAACACTGTGAACTCTGACCTGCTATCCCACAGTGCTGTACGAGTTTGTCGTTGTATACATAGCTACAGTGTTATCTACCGAAGTCTAGAAAGCTATAAATTCCTTCGATAAATGTGCAATTGTTTCACATATCTCGGCACCGATCCCTTCGTTACCAGGGCGACTATGAATGCACGCTAACATCGCCGCGTTGTATTTGGGATATCTTATCGTGTTTTATGAGTAATTCCTGGACCTTTTCTCGAATAAACTTTGAAAAAGACAATCGTATTCGAAAGTTATTTCATTCTCTTCAGTCCCATCTGTTTACTCTGCTGTAAGAATAAAGAAAGATTATTCGATCAATGTATAGCCTGCCCAGGCCTTGTGGTGCCGGAAAACTTGGACTTTATGAAGTCAATCAATGGCTTCATCATCAGAATATGATTCCTCTGATTCAGAAACTGACAATATACCTCTAAAACTGGTTCGCAAACTGATTGCAGAAAAACTGAATGCTGGAGGATACCTTGACTTTGATGAAATTGATGATGATTGATGATGATCAAGTAGATCCTCTAAATAAACACAAATGGAGGCGGGAACACAACTCTTTTTATTTCTCTGATGAAATTAATTTTCATTGATCAAGGTTCAGAATGCTGATTCATCATTTGTAATGTAAATACATGTATTCAATCTCACAAAGTACAAGAAAGTTTTCTTTCATTGTAATGTAGAAACAAATTCAAATAATAACAAAAACCATGTTTGAATAACTTTATTTTTGAAAAGAAATAAAGGGTTACAAAGAAAATGTATTATATTCGTAATTATGACGTTTGTTTATAAAAGTATACATATGTATTTGTGATATGTTTGCAACAAATTGATGTCAGTTCATCCTAAAAGATATGCATTGATAGGGGTGGATGTGGTACCCCATTTCAAAGAATATTGTAAAGAACAATCTTCCCTCAGTATATTTGTATGGAAAAGACACCATTTATCATAAACAGAGCAATTGTATTATTTTTTACTTCTTCAATTATTCATACTTAGAAGGTCACAATATGCATGTTTTATATATCACTGTAAAGCTCTTGCTTTGAATATTTCGAAAATTATATTCAAGTCTAAATGCAGAGGAGGAAAATATTTTTGATTTATGAAAGAATATCAAGTAGATATTTATTATTCATATTTTCATAACTCATATATGACTTCGGTCAACTGGTATATCTTTTTGATTTGTCAAAATGCATTGAAATTTATATCATAATAAAGGCAATTTTATGCTCTTTCTTTTGATACATAATTTGTCAACTTTCCGATATTTTTTGTGTCTTTGAGAGAGATGTGAAGTGAAAAATGCTGTTAGTGCGAATATTTGTGTGTGGTGGCTAGGTACGGGCGGCGTTTGCATAGTATAATGCCTTAGGCGGATATGGGTTAAGACTTCATGCCCTTGAAAATGTTCCTGTCATGTCTCATGACTATGACCTATGACTGTGTCTAAATTGAAAGAAATTTACAAAACCGATCTTGAGTTATCCTTTACACAAAAAAGTGCGCAGAAATAAAAAAAAATATATGAATAAAGAAGAAAGAAAATTCTGACGAAAACAATAGGTGGTCTGTCGTTGACAGACCACCTAATAAAGAAAGAAAATTCTGACGAAAACAATAGGTGATCTGTCGTAGACGACAAACCACCTAAAAAGGAGCATCCACCAAGATTCCTGTGCTATATAACACACCTCACTTTGGGGTATTATGTGACTGGCAACCCATCTCCAAGTGATGTTTGTCGGTACAGTCACTCTCTTCTTCCAGACTGCTGCGTTATCTCATGCGAGATCTAGCTATCTCTGCCTATGGTGCAGTATACAATTGATGCTCATTTTGCTACTCTCCACCCAGGTGTCAAATGGGTACCCGGTAGGATGCGGCCGTCATTGTTGGTCAAACAGCTTGTGAGCGTCAAGTAACGCCCGGCTGGAATGCTCCCCAGGGAGTGGAGATTGTGCACACAGTGTGTGCGGGCAGACACTGAATCCAATGACCGGGGTAATAGTATATTTTTAAAGCGCTTAGAGACATTTATATTAAGCGCTATATAAAAATTAAATATTATTATTATTATTGATTGATGACTACACAAAATCACATAATCATCTTTTTCTGCCCAAATATAAACTTTATTGAATATGAACCCTGCGGCGCACATTGGCTGGTCCCAGTCATCCTCGCCAAAAGGTTCACAACGTGAAAGATAAAAAAAAAAAAAATTGCGTTATTATATATGATCTTGATTCCATCTGTTTTATTTACATAATGTATATATTTCTGAATATTTTTTCAGGTTTTGTTGCCTATGTCATCACCATTTTCCAGAAAACTACATATTTGTCGAATGAGAAGGACATCTTACACCATGGATGGATTCTGCCTTCTCTATCTGCTCCTGATCCTCTTGATGCGATCTGGTGATGTTGAAACCAATCCAGGTCCTAACACAGCAGAAAGGTATGCATATACTAGTAACCTTTGGGGTAGACGATAAAGTTGAGTTCAGGTCTAGCGATTGTATTACAAAAAATACTGTGGAAGCGATTGGAAAGGTTGATCATATATAGTGCATGTATTGGTGTATACTCTGAGGGTTTGGAGTTGTCAAAATGATAAATTTGCCCAGAAAAAAGGCACATGCACTGGATACAGAAACGTGTATTGTATAGGACTACACAAACATGTGGCATGAAATTGTAGTCCACAATAAATTATTTGTCATATTTTGAATATGAGGGCATTTGAAGAGCCATCTTTTTCAGGGAATTTTTTTTTCTATGATACTCTTCCACACTAACCTAAACAGAATGAAAAGGCTCACAAATTATTTTCTCCTTTCCCGGACTCAACCTTCTCATTAACATGACACTTTAAGTTATCATGCTATAAAACAAATGTAGTGATAACAAAATATGCATATACCGGTAGCTAGACTATGCATGATACAGATAATAATTATTATGATGATGATAATCATCATCATCACCATCAATTTTTGTATAGTAATGTATATACATGTATTATTATTATTAGAAGGATAACCTTTTTCTTTTTATTATTATTACTATTATCATCCGCATCATCATCATTATTGTATTTACTGTCACACTCTCCTTCTTTTGGAATGATTACCCTTGCCAGAACGATACCGCCCTCATCTGCAATTTGGGGCAATATGTTTCAAATGTTAATAGTTATATGCAATATATCCTGATATCCCCAGGCCGTTATATTGCACAGCCGAGCACATAATACAAATTGTTTAGTGTCACATAATAGCTTCTCAGCTAATAGGATGTTCTCTGACTAATATCCTATCGTACCCAATTGATGCATTATTCATTTTACAGTACTGTCAGTGACATGGAGTTCCTGAAACTGGCCCAGGCTATCGCTCCATCTTACTACAACGCTGTAGGGATATCTCTAGGGTTTTCCTATGATCAACTACAGGCAATCCTGGCTGAGAATTCGAAGAACTATACCAATGCGTTAATGGATGTGTTTATGAAATGGAATGTCATGCAGCAACCTCCACACTCAAATAAACGACAGCTTTTGGCAGACAAACTTCGAGAGAATGACTTGAATGCCCTATCAGACAGATTACTCAATGAACCTCTATTTCCAATCACCACAGGTAAAGTATGTACAGCAATACTAATTCTTGCTACATCAGAAGACACAGAAAACCATGCATAAAAGTGAAGTCATTTTTTACCAAAGAGATAACTAATGAGTGTTCTGTGTTCTATACATTTGCCACATTTTTCCGAGGTGTCAAATTTTCTCAGGCCCAATGCATGTTTTTATAATTTACTAATGTTACTTTTAAAGCCTAGAAGTTTTCTGGACACCAATGTAGTGCATCTACTCGGAGTGACAGCAGAATTTAAAAAATAAAAGTATGTCTGCTTTCCTTACAGGCACATTTTCTACAAAAATATAATATTTTTTTTTCATCATTCCATCATGATAAGTGTAATTATGCATCTTATGTTTGCGGGTTATCTGATAGTGTGTCCTGTTTTTATGTGATCGCAATATCTCAAGCTATTAGCTGGAAACTTAAAAGAAAAACCTTGTAACTACATGTGGTATGCATCACTGTAGGAAAAAGTATTCCAGTGATATTTATCTACAAGTACATGTACATAAATACACTAATTACTCAGATTTTAAATGCCCTTTAAATTGAATGAAGTCATATACATTCAGACAGACATGTAGGACTTTGTGTCTTTCAGTACATGCATCTAGTTGTAGGTCACACTATTAGCCTCAGGCCTTTACAATCCTTTCTGATACCTTGTAAAGATCATACTATGTTTACTTATATCACGTGAATATGGATTATCTATGTATAATTAGGAGGGCCATCAAGACTGTCAGAATCACAAACCAAACCTCTTTCAGCTGGATCTCAGAACCAACAATTTTCTCCTGAACTGGTTAAGCAGTATGCAAAGGATTTCAAGTCCAGGTACAGGTCAACTGTCTTTAATTATGATGATTTTGATGATGATTCTGATGAAGACTCTGTTAATGATTCTGATTCTGACGATGATGATGATTATGTAAACATTTTTATGCCTCCTCTACAAAGTAGCCGGAGGCATTATGTTTTTCGGTTGTCCGTCCGTCCATACGTCCCGTTCTCGTGATCTCGTTATCTCAAGAACCAATATATGGATTCCCGCCAAACTTGGGTCATGTATGTATCTTGCAGAGCCAATGAACTGATTAGATTTTGGGGTCACGAGATCCAAGGTCAAAGGTCACAGGGCTCATTATGTATGCAAAAATAGCTCGTGATCGCGTTATCTCAAGAACCCATTGATTGATTCCAGCCAAACTAGGGTCATGTATGTATCTTGTAGAGCCAATGAACTGATTAGATTTTGGGGTCGCGAGATTCAAGGTCAAAGGTCACAGGGCTCATTATGAATGCAAAAATAGCTTGTGATCGCGTTATCTCAAGAACCAATATATGGATTCCCGCCAAACTTGGGTCATGTATGTATCTTGCAGAGCCAATGAAATAATTAGATTTTGGGGTCACGAGATCCAAGGTCAAAGGTCACAGGGCTCATTATGTATGCAAAAATAGCTCGTGATCGCGTTATCTCAAGAACCCATTGATTGATTTCAGCCAAACTAGGGTCATGTATGTATCTTGTAGAGCCAATGAACTGATTAGATTTTGGGGTCGCGAGATTCAAGGTCAAAGGTCACAGGGCTCATCATGTATGCAAAAGTAGCACGTGATCGCGTTATCTCAAGAACCCGTTGATGGATTCCTGCCAAACTTGGGTCATGTATGTAACTCGCAGAGCCAATGAACTGATTAGATTTTGGGGTCGCGAGATCCAAGGTCAAAGGTCACAGGGCTCAGTATGTATGCAAAAATAGCTCATGATCGCGTTATCTCAAGAACCCATTGATGGATTCCCGCCAAACTTGGGTCATGTATATACCTTGCAGAGCCAATGAACTGACTAGGTTAAAGGTCACAGGGCTCCTAATGTATGCAAAAATAGTTCGTTTCTGATTTGGTTTGTAAAATTGCTCCATGGGGGAGGCATCATTTTCGACTGCGCGCGGTCGAAGGTCCATCTTATTATTATTATTAAAAGTAGTAGGGATCTTTTTCTTCTTATATTATTATTATTACTATCACTATCATTATTATTGCCATCATTATTGTATTTACTGACAGACTCTGCTTTATTTGGAATGGTACCCTTGCCAGAACAATCAACCCTCATCTGCAATTAGGGGCAATTTGTTTAAAATGGTATAATGACAGGCAGTACATGTATATTCTGATATCCCCAGGCTGTTATATTGCACAGCCGAGCACAATACAAATTTGTAAGTATCACTTGATAGCTTCTCAGCCAATAAGATGTTCTCTAACTGATATCCTATCATTCCCAATTTATTTATTATTCATTTTACAGTACTGTCAGTGAAATGGAGTTCCTGAAGCTGGCCAAGGATATTGATCTATCTTACTACCAGGTTGTAGGGATATCTCTAGGGATCCCCTTAGCTCAGCTACAGGCAATCCTCATTCAGCAGTCAAATAACTATATCAATGCATTTTTGCATGTATTCATGAATTGGTATGTCATGCAGCCTCCACACTTAAACAAGCGACAGCTTTTGGCAGACACACTACGAGAGATTGACTTGGGTGGCCTATCGGACAGATTACTCAATGAACCTCTACTTCCAATCAGCAAAGGTAAACAGAAATACTAATTCTTGCTACATCAGAAGACAGAGAAATCCATGCATATATAAAAGTGTATTAAGTTTTTTTACCATATAGATAGTGAGTGTCCTGTGTTCTATTCATTTGCCACAATTTTCAGAAGTGTCAAATTTTCTCAGGCCCCATGCACGTTTTAAGATTTGCTAATGTTACTTTTAAAGCTGAGAAGTTTTCTGGACACCAATGTAGGACATCAAGTGACAGCAGAATAAAAAAAAATCAAAAGTATGTTGGCTTTTTTTATGTGCACATGTTCTACAAAAATATTATATTATTTTGCATCATTCCATCATGATATATGTAATTACCTTTACCGCAAATACTGGAAGAATGCTGAGACAGCAGTCAAGCTTTCAGGTCTATCTTCTTGGTCTATCTTCTTGTACTCATTCTCTTTAATAATCATTTTCATTATATACAAGGGAAGCAGAGGGGCAAGAGGTTGCATCTTGACTGGACAATGTACCATGTACAATGTCCCAGGAGCAAAGAAATTAAAGAAATCAGTTTGAGTTTTGAGAGATATGACACTGTTCCTTCCAGCAACGATCAAGGCTGGTTTTGAAGGCGTCTAGATGGTGGGAGCCTGAACTACTACTACAGGCAGAGAGTTCCAGTCGTCAATCACTCTGTGACTAAATGTGGTCTTCCTTACATTTGTCCTACACCTCAGCTTTGCAAGCTTGAGAATATGCCCTCTTGTAGGTGTGTCTGCTAGTTGGAAGGAGTGGTCACGGTTGAGTCTGTCATGCTCATAAATGATCTCGTACACCTGAATCATGTCTCCTCTCCTTCTCCTGTACTCAACGGAGGGAAAGTTCAGGCATTTAAGTCTCTCTATGTAAGGTAGGTCTTTCATTGTGGAGATCATCTTTGTTGCTCTCTCCTGTACTCTCTCCACAGCTTTTGCGTCTGAAATGTACCTTGGCGACAAGATTACATTTCCGTTCTCAAGGAGGCGGCGCACTAGTCCCTTAAACAGTTTGGGAATGGTGGATGTGTCATGACACTGAAAGGCACGTCTGATGCTGATCAGGACCCTGTTGGCCTTGTTGATGGCATACGACACATGGCTGTGGAACTTCAGTTTGTCATCAACAAGTACCCCTAGATCCTTTGCCTCTCCAACTGTACTCAGGGCTGAACTCCCGATTGTGTAGCGCTCCTGACAGTCTCCAGATCCAAGATGTAAAACACAGCATTTTCTTGCGTTAAACTTGAGTTGCCACTTTGAGGACCAGTCTGTCAATGAGCATAGGCCAGCTTGGAGAAGTTTGCGTTGGTCAGAAGTAGAGACGCATGAGAAAGCCTTGGTGTCATCTGCGTAAATTCTTACAGTGGAGTCCAACACCTCAGGGAGATCATTGATGTAGAGAACAAACAGTGTTGTGCCGAGTACGCTGCCCTGGGGCATCCCGCTCTTCACGTTGCACCACTGAGATCTGGCATTATTTACCACCACCCTCTGTGTTCGGCCATGAAGGAAATCAGCAATCCATGTTTTGAAGTTCCCTTGGATCTTGTTAGCATCAAGTTTTGACAACAGCCGTTGATGGGGGACGCTGTCAAATGCCTTTTGAAAGTCTTAGTAGACAACATCAACCTTTTCTCCTCGATCTAGCCAGGCAGTCCATTCCTCAAGAGTGTGGAGCAGTTGTGTAACACATGATCTACCTCTGACAAATCCATACTGAGATTCGCTGATAAGTTCATGTGACATCAGATGTTCAACCACCTTATCTCTGATGAGAGATTCCATGATCTTACAGGGGACTGATGTCAGGCTTATTGGGCGGTAGTTGTTAGCATTCAACTTGCTCTCCTTCTTGTGGACAGGAACAACGTGGCTTATTTTCCATGCTGAGGAAAGCTTGCCCTTTTGAAATGATTTGGTAAAGATGATGACCAATGAAATACACACTAATGCTGCAGTCTCATGTAAAACACAGGGATGGATACCATCCGGTCCAGCACTTTTAAACTTGGAAAGCAAACTAAGTTTGTGATGTACATCATCTGCAGTAATGTCAAGTGCTGATAGGCATTCAGGAGGTTGCCTAGATTCAAAAACTGGCATATCAGAAGTGTCCTCATCAGTGAAGGTTGTCTCAAAGAAAATGTTCAAGATATCTGCTTTCTCTTCATCTGATGTAGCAAAGGTTCCATCTGTCTTTCTGAGGTCAGGTAACCCACCTCTTGTTTTCGGACTATCTTTGACTTATCCCTAGAATGCTTTTGGTTTTTTCTTAACATTCTTTGCAAGATCCCTCTCAAAGTTACTGCGCAGCTCTTATGTGAAACATTGGAGTGTCTTTGCCAGTCTTCCAGCTCTTGATATGTCTGCTGGGTGCTTGGTAGTTTGGGATTGTCGCCAAGCACAATGCTTCTGTGCTTGCAGTTGGAGCGCTTGTTTGTTCATCCAACAGTGCTTTTTCTTTCGTCGGCGTGAAGCAGAACGCGGGATACATTTCATCATCTTTTCTGTCAATGTGTGAAAGAACGACCTGGCCTGTTCAGTATCCATATCCTTCATAATCTCTTCCCACTTGACTTCCTCAAGCTCCTCACAAATGTCATCATATCGCCCAATGTTGTATTGAAACTTTGGAGGTCGTCTGTCTGCTTCTGGAGCCGATAAGGTGATAGTGAAACAGAGCCCAAGGTGGTCACTCAGCCCCAGTGGTGGCAACGAAACAATTTCATCAATCAAGAACTCATTATCTGAAAACACCAGATCCAGGGTGCTGTCTTTTTGACCTTCCCTTTGTCTAGTGGGAAAACTGACATGTTGATATAGGAAGCAGTCGGCTACAGTTTCCATGAACTCTTGATCTATCTCACTTCTTCCAGCATAGGACCCCCAATCAATGTGAGGATAATTGAAGTCCCCGCTAATCAGAAGATGGGTTGAGTTCACATTCAAAACCTCAAGCATCAGATTGCGTAGCTGAAGGTGGTTGTTGACAGAAGGACTTCTGTTTATGCATCCAGCGAGTAGTTTCTTGGAACCAGCAAGTCGCAGTGTGATCCACACAGACTCATCAAAATTTGTTTGAATGTCACAGTCCTGTACAAGATGGCATATTTCATGTGATACGTAAATTGCAACACCCCTCCTTCCATCGGCAACATTTTAGTGAATGTCATATCCATCCAGGAAAAAATCCTGTTCACGTACTGGGTTCTTAACATTTTTGGGGCAGACTCTGTGCACTCCAAGTATCAGTAGCAGTTCATTCCGTTTATTATAATCCCCTCGCTGACGAAGTCAGAGGGGATATAGTAACGCTGCCGTCCGTGCGTGCATGCGTCCGTTCATAACAAATTTGGTTTCCGATCGATACTTCAGTAATGTTTGACGGATTTTAATAAAATTTGATATGAAGGCATATGGTATCAAAATACAGGCTAAGTTCGATTTTAGAGTACGTACCTTTTTGCTGCCGAAAAAAATTCAAAGTCGGGGGTGCGGTTTATACACGGTACACCAAATTTTTAATTTTTTTTTAATTTTTTAAGGGCGAAAAAGAGGGGTGCGGTTAATACACGAGGGCGGTTTATACAACGTTAATTACGGTATTTACCGGTATATTGATCTACCCTACCGGTGTGGCATTTTTTCATCACAAACTAATCTAAGCCTGAGAGGGAGAAGAAGATAGAGGGATAGACTGAGAGGGGAAAGAAGAAAGAGGACATAGATTTTTACATTTTCTCATTGACAAGAATTGTTTATGGGGGGATAAACCCGGATAGATAAGGATATGAAAATCAGGTTGAATATTTCCATATGTTATCTATAAAGCCTATCGTCTCAAAAGTTTTGACTCCACATCTATCTTTTACGTCATTGTATTTACATGACAATACGCTTTTCATTTCATCAAATTGACCAATTTAGCGAATCATTCATGTATGGACCTCCTCATTTATGAAAGGCTTATCTCAGCTGCCCCACCCTAAGGGGGAACAAAAGTATGTAAAGAAGTAACTACTCTGGAAGATTGCCGTTTTGAAAGAAGAGGATGTAGGCGTAAACATAGGTCAATAGGTCAATCTTCATGACAATACAAACAACCACTCTAACTTATATACCTTTATGAGGGCATGTAACTATTTTAGAGCAGGTTTGAGTAAAATATCTTGATCAACCTAAAGCCGGTCTTGGTTTGAGCGGGCATATGAAATGTTCAAATGTTATGTTCTGAAAAACGACCCCTTACTCTTCCTCTCTCTCCCCACGGAATATCACTCTTGTATTAAGCAACTCCGGCGGTATAGCCACGAATATGAGACTTTTCCTGGGCAAAGATGCTACCATTGTTGGAAAAAAATGCAAGGTAACATAAAAACAAGTTTTCTGGCATTGAAGAAAAGCGAGTGCAGGATGGAGAAAATAATTGTTATTATCATTACTATTTTATTACAATATTGTAAGCATCATCATTTCATGTATACATGTACATGCCATCTACAGAACTGATCATGAAACGAGGATTATCTAAGTTTTATTGACACGATAGGTTGAACAAGAACACAGATGGAGACGTTGCTTTGCACTTCTTTCTTTATTGTTCCGTAATATAATGAATTACTATATTTTCAATAACATTTATTTTTGAATAAATAAAAGACTACCAAGTTTACGGCGATTAACTCCTTATTAGCCACACACTTTAAAAAAACAAAAAAACAACGCAATGCGGAAATAAAACACACTGAAGCACAATTCCAATTTCAGGAGGGAGACACAGAGAGAGAGATGATTGTGATGAATTATGAATTTGTTCTAATCTCTGTCATTCATTTAGCTCTTTCCATTACAGACAAAACAAATCAAATATGCGTACAAAGATTCAATAGGGTTCTAAAAGATGTATAGATAGAGAAAAAATAAACAAAATTAAGCGAGAGGCAAAAACTAAAACAAAATTAATATTTCAAATTATGAGAAACGAAGTCGAAAGCATTCAAAGTAAATATTATTTTCGTTTTCAAGAATAAAACAATGTTCATCTCAAAATTCATTTCCCAAATAGTCCTTTATTTGATTTGCACATTTAAAAGAAAGGGCATTTAGTGTAGCTCATGGCATAATGTTGGTCAGAATATAGTTACTAAATGTGTCGAAAACCCATGTAAAACGAAGGCTTAGGCTTATTATTTATGGATCGGTTGATAATCGGCCGAGCTTTAATTAGCAGACGACAATCATTGACAATAGGGAAATGAATGGAGGTATCGACCGATCTGCGCGTGCGGCAGTGCTTACGCAATTTGTATGGTGAGTGTATTGAAAAGGAAAAACGTGAAGCTTCAGCAAAATAAAACGGCAATTTCCCTCAAAAATAACAGACCTTATTTTTCGTATTGATGAACAAAACTTTTTTTAGAAAGAAAAAAGTCTGATCTTTTATATTTACATTTACTAAAAATCACGAAAATGACTGAATAGGAAGCAATGAGCAATGGAAGTAGAAAGCACTCCGTCACAGGGGTAACAATCGCTGTGCGCGGGCTCACTCTCAAAGGGTTACCGTAATTGGTGCTATATCGGCATCGCTTCTGCTGCATTCATATGCATAACTACTCTTATGACAAGTACCTCTTTCATCCTCATCTGCAGAGAGTTCATCCCTTCTCTCCAGATCTGACAATGTTACATCGCTTCTGTTACGTTCATAAAAACTACTCTTATCATCACTAGCATTAGATTCATTTCTATAACTAAAGTCTTCACTGCTACTGTAAACTGTTGAAGGGTTTAGTCACAGTTCCTAAGAGCTGTTATCCTCAGTGGACTGCTGCGACTTCAGATAAGGATGGGCTTCCCTTTCATGGTTAGGGCTATGATGCCTGCTTAGTGCTGCCTGATCTTTCTGCTTCCCTGTCACAGGAATACTGGCGTAGTTGGTAGCTGCAGCTACATGTATGGGACGTGGTCCATTATCCAAGAGTGCTGCACCCATGGTGTGAAATTCAGCTTCATTCAAGTTTGCATGGTCTGATACATTTGCAGGTATAGCATGGTCCAACTTCGACACGTCTGACTGCACTGCAAAACTATATCCTTCCGCTTCAAAATCCTGAGCATACCTGATTTTTGGCTATCAGCATTCTGCTTGTTGTCATGTAATTGTTGGAAACTAGCACGCTCTTCTTTCTCTCTGACTGTGGTGGGTGGTGTTGTTTTCAAGTGTACCTCTTCATCACTTGAGATGTCTACAACTTCGACTGCAGCAGGTTGCTTTGCTTAAGAGGTAGCTGAGCCTGATGAGTAGCTAGAGTATTTTATCCTGAATCATTTAGTATCATTTTTGTGTGGTATGTGTTCATGCTTGGATGAACAGGAGGCATTGTTTGCGAGAGTGCAACAATTGACTTGCGCCAAAGTTGCTTATGTGATGTTTGAATAAAACTATTGGAATTTGGGTATTAATTCGGTCATTGCAGATCTAAATAACATCCCTAACAAAATATAAACGAACATTTGTGCGCCTAGCTTGTGTGTGACTTTCAGGGCTCAAATTAATTTTTTGTCCATGGGGGCTCTTTTAGTACTGACGGGGGCTCTTTTTTAATACAAATTTCTATTGAATTGGTTTCCATGATACTCATATATTCTTTGCTATTTCATCGTTGTCATTTATTTAAGTCGGCATTTTCCCTCTGACAAACTTACAAGTTACATAGGCTGACTTTCATCCCGTAATGACATTTTCCTCATTTCTTCCCGTTATATATGCACATTATTTCCTCATTATTTAGAGCAACCTTATATACATTCTTTCTTTAGTCTTTACTATATCCTTCCACATTCATATACTTCCACATTATCTGTGGTCTTCCTCTTTTTCTCAATATTGATTTACTGGTCGAGGTTCAAATAGTTGCTGATCTTTTGGAATCACCAGATTTCAGAGGATTCACGCTTTTCACAACGAAAAACTTCTCCATGTTTCGGTCCTTGTGCGATTGCTTCTAGCTCCATCAGATATGGGGCGGTAGTGTGCGCACCGGTACTGCCGTCGCAGTATAGCCACTGCTGAAGGCCGCACAGCGAGCTTCCGTTGTTTGTGTTGGTAATACACATAGAGATATGGAGATGGGATATATAGCGCTATCTTCCAGTGAATAAGCATACATATGTTTACAATATGGCGGCATCTGGTCTTGACACCAACAAATTCGAGCGAGAAATCCTCCACGCTAATCTAACTTCTATAGTTCCATTTCATTGGTTTAAGGTTTGAAAGTTGAAGCTCAACATTGTGTGAGGTTATGACAGAAAAGATAATCATTATTTTATAATTCCACGGGGGCGATTTTTAATTTTGCAATCGCCCCCTTGAGCAGTCTGACGGAGGCGATTACGTAGCTCACTGGGGCGAATCGATAAAACGCTCTTTCATAAGATGTATAATGATTTACTGTTCACAGATGATTTTTAAAGTGATAAGAAATTTTCTAGGTGTAAAGGTTTTTTTTTTACTCACACGGTACCTGTGATATGCCTCGAAACAATGTAGAAAAAATGGTTCCAGTGATATTCATCTACAAGTACATGTTTACACAAACTACTTGGATTTCAAAAAATCCTTAAAATTGAATGAAGTCATATAACTTTGAGTCTTTGAGTACATGCACCTGTCCTATATCACAATATACGCCTCAGGCCTTTCAGGTGTATCTTGTAAAAATCAAACTATGTTTACCTATATCATCTAAATATGGATTATCTATGTATTTTCAGGAGGGCCATCAAGACTGTCAGAATCTCAGACCAAACCACTTTCTCCTGAACTGGTTAAGCAGGGTGCAAAGGATTTCAAGCCCAAATACAGGTCAGCTCTCTGTCATTATGATGATGATGATGATAATAATCATCATTATCATCGTCAATTATAGTAATAATAACGATGTAAACATTATCAGGTGGGCTGTAATGTAATACAGACCACCTTATAAATTCGTTCAGTAAAATTGCCTTTAGTATTTATTATTTATTTATCAGGTGGGCTGTATATCCTACAGACCACCTTATAATTTTGTTAGAATTGCCCTTTATTATTAGGTGGGCTGTATCTGACCACCTTATAATTTTGTTAAAATTGCCTTTATTATTTATTATCAGGTGGGCTGTATCTAATACAGACCACCTTATATTTTTGTTAAAATCGCCTTTATTATTATTTATCAGGTGGGCTGTATCTAATACAGACCACCTTATATTTTTGTTAAAATTGCCTTTATTTATTATTCTTTATTCTTTATTTTTCTTATTTTGAACCACTTTTTTGTTAACAATATAACTTTGAAATGGTTCAACCAAATATCTTGAAATTTGGCACACATATGTATAGGCATATGAACAAAGCAAGGTAAGGTTTTTAACCTTGACCTTGACTGATGACGTCATCTAGGCGCCATTTTGTGAAATTTTCTGAAAATAAACTCTTGATCATATCTTTATAACCAAAGGTTATTTCTCATTCATATTTATCATGATCAAGGTCAATATCAGTCCGGTCAATTTCAGGTAAAAAAAACGCGCGCATGCGCGTACGTCCGCGCGTCAGTGCGCGCGCAAAATTTTAAAATGCTCAAAATCGTCTCAAATTTATTTTGCATACGTTTCAGGTCATTTTAAGCAGTTTATAAAAAATCGCGCGTACAAGCATGCGCGCGCGTTTTCGCGCGTAACACCATTATAAAACATAGAATCGCCATTTTTTTTTCTTTCATGATATTTCTCATATTTTTTCAAGGAAATTGATACCATGTTTATCTCTTTATGACCATTATGAACAAGATGAGCGTAAATTCAAGATAAATGTCAGTGCGCGCGAGCTCTTTTAATACATAGCATATATAGGCAAAAACATGCTTATACAAAATCCGTTATAGCCCTTTGGAATGCACCGGGATCCTCAATTTTTTTTCATATTTAGATAGAGTATGAGTCGGAAATATGATTCCATGTCTCATTTGGCCATTAAGTGTATCGTGACATCATCACAATGGCCTTGGAACTCAAAATACGAATTTGCATATTATGACGTCAGCATATTTATGTAAAATTGATTGTATCTCTGTAAATATTGATCAATTTTCTTCAAAATTTCGATATGTTGCAGCTAAGACAATTCTCTACAAGCGCAGTAATAACCATTTTTCATTTTGATGACGTCATCATAGTAAAAATTTTGATTAAAGGCCTCATGTCAAAAACTTCATAATTTGCGTGTTATGCCTATAGAAGGTGAATTTAGTTCACGTTATGAATCTACATGATATTGTTTTTTTAAGAATTTGTAAGCAGTATGTCGCTTATTTTTGCTCTATTTTGTCTCAAGTTTTAGTTGACCAGCCCACCTATACTTGTTCCAAACAAGTATTATATGTCTAGTTTATTATTTATTTTTCTTATTTCGAACCACTTTTTTGTAAGCAAGATAACTTGAAATTGGTTCAATCAAATGCTTTGAAATTTGGCACACACATGTATACCGGTAGGCATATCGAGAAATCAAATAACGTTTTTAACCTTGACCTTGACTGATGACGTCATCTAGGCGCCATTTTGTGAAAATCAACTCATGATCATATCTTCATAACCGAAAGTCATTTCTCATTCATATTTATCATGATCAAGGTCAATTTCAGGTCAAAAAATGCGCACGTGCGCGTACGTCCGCGCGTCAGTTTGCGCGCAAAATTTTAAAATGCTCAAAATCATCTAAATTTTATTTTGCATACGTTTTAGGCCATTTCAAGCATTTTATAAAAAATCGCGCACACGCGCATGCGCGCGCGTTTTCGCGCGTAAAACTATAACACAACATAGAATCGCCTTTTTTTTTTCTTTCATGATATTCCACAATTTTTAACAAACAAATTGGTTCCATGTTTATCTCTTTTTCACTATTAATAACAGAATGAGTGTCCGTTTAACATAAATGTCTGTGCGCGCGGGCCTATGTAATACATAGCATATACAGTGCGTCCCAAAAAAAAAATACACTTTTGAAATGGCTGCCGAATAAAAAAAATAGATAATTCTGGATGGGAAGTTTTATATGTATGGAAAGCTCATAAGCTCAACTTTCATATGACACCAAAAAGTCCGAAAATAATTCATTATTGGGTGAGCACTGCTCACTTTTGTAAAGGGTATGAAAATTAGGTTGCGCAGGAATTAGCCTTCCAATTTTTGAGAGGTAAATCCTTTGGAGCTTACGGAATTGAGGATGATATGACCAATTTATGATCAATTGCGATGAGTTTGTTTTTGGCTGAGTGAAATTTGTGGTTTATGGGATTAACATTTAATGCATGAGTGAACAGGAATTGCATTTTTTATTGTAGCATTGTAACTTTCCCTGCTAGACTCAGTGGTGTGTTCATGGGAGTCAGGATGGGGTGATGGTACATGTTGTAATTTCCATGTAACAAACTGATATTTTTTACATCTGTGACTTTGAATAAAAACCTTCACCCCACATTTCAATTATTGTTAGATTAGTTGAACATCTTGTTGATTTACTTAATACCCAGGTAGGGATTATGTAAATTGAATATTCAAATACGGTTTGTTGAAAAAAGGAATGTCCAAGATGTCGGCTACTTATTCTTCAGGTAAATGGTAACTGAAATGTGGGGTGAAGGTTTTTATTCAAAGTCACAGATGTAAAAAATAACAGTTTGTAACATGAACATTACAACATGTACCATCACCCCATCCTGACTCCCATAAACACACCACTGAGTCTGAGAGGGAAAGTTACAATGCTACAATACAAAATAAAAGTTTGGTTTAATAAACCATGAAATTCACTCAGCAAATCATGAATCAGGCCTAAAATTAATCCAAGGCCACCAAGGCCATGGCCGTGGATGCCCCTTTGATTGGCCTCAATGCCCCTCTCATTGGCCTTGGAGATTTTGTGTGCCCTTTCCAATTCTTCCTATTGGTGCTGTAATATAGGAATGTGCCCTACAGAAAAGTGGCCTTGCCCTAAAAATGCTGAAATTTAAGGCCTGATGAATGTATCATATCACCCTCAATTTTGTAAGCTCCAAAGGATTTACCTCTCACAAATTGGAAGGCTAATTCCTGCGCAACCTAATTTTCATACCCTTTACAAAAGTGAGCAGTGCTCAACCAAGCATGAATTGTTTTTCAGTTTTTTTGGTGTCGTATGAAAGTTGAGTTTATGAGCTTTCCATACATATAAAACTTCCCCCCCAGAATTATATATTTTTTTATTCGGCAGCCATTTCAAAAGTGTATAGTGTTTTTTGGGACGCACTGTATAGGCAAAAACATGCCCATACAAAATCCATTTTACCTCTTTGGAATGCACCTATAGACCCCAATTTTTTTTTCTTATTTGGATAGAGTATGAGTCGGAAATATGATTTTATGTCTCATTTGGCCATTAAGTGTATCGTGACATCATCATAATGGCCTTCAAACTAAAAATAAAAATTTGCATATTATGACTTCAGTATATTTATGGAAAATTGATTGTATCTCTGTAAATATTGATCGATTTTCTTCCAAATTTCGATATGTTGTAGCTAAGATAATTCTCTACAAGCTAAATAATAACCATTTTTCATTTTGATGACATCATCAGAGTGAACATTTTGATTAAAGGCCTCATGTCAGAAACGTCATAATTTGCGTGTTATGACAATAGAAGGTGAATTTTGTTCACGTAATGAATCTACATGATATTGTTTTTAAAGAATTTTTAAGCAGTATCTCGCTTATTTTTGCTCTATTTTGTCTCAAATTTTAGTTGACCAGCCCACCTATACTTGTTCCAAACAAGTATTATATGTCTAGTTTATTCTTTATCAGGTGGGCTGTATAACGTACAGACCACCTTATAATTTCGTTAGAATTGCCTTTATTATTAGGTGGGCTGTATCTAATACAGACCACCTTATAATTTTGTTAAAATTGCCTTTATTATTATTCTTTATTTTTCTTATTTCCACCCATATTTTTGTGGACAAGATAACTTGAAAATGGCTCAATCAAATGCGTTCAAATTTGGCACACATATGTATAGGCATATGTACGAAGCACAATAAGGTTTTCAACCTTGACCTTGACTCTCGACGTCATCTAGGCGCCATTTTGTGAAATTTTCTGGAAATTTACTCATGATCATATTTTCATAACGGTAAGTCATTTCTCATTCATATTTATCATGATCAAGGTCAATATCCGTCCAATCAATTTCAGGTTAATAAACGCGCGTGTGCGCGTACGTCCGCGCGTCAGTGCGCGCTCAAAATTTTAAAATGCTCTAGATCGTCTCAAAATAATTTTGCATACGTTTCAGGCCATTTTGAGCATTTTATAAAAAATCTCGGACACGCGCATGCGCGCGCGTTTTCGCGCGTAACACAACACAACATAGAATCGCCATTTTTTTCTTCTTTCATGATATTTCTCATATTTTTTCGAACAATTTGATACCATGTTTATCTCTTTATGACCATTAATAACAAGATGAGCGTCCATTCAAGATAAATGTCCATGCGCGCGAGCTCTTGTAATACATAGCATTTATGGGCAAAAACATGCCTATACAAATTCCATTATAGCTCTTTGGGATGGAACTGGACCCCCAATATTTTTTCATATTTTGATAGAGAATGATTTGGAAATATGATTCCATGTCTCCTTTGGCTATTAAAAATATTTTGACATCATCATAATGGCCTTCGAACTAAAAATAGGAATTTGCATATTATGACGTCAGCATATTTATGGAAAATTGATTGTATCTCTGTATATATTGATTGATTTTCTTCAAAATGTTGATATGTTGTAGCTAAGATAATTCTCTACAAGTTCAATAATAACCATTTTTCATTTTGATGACGTCATCAGAGTAAAAATTTCGATTAAAGGCCTCATGTCAGAAATTTTACAATTTGCATGTTATGACTATAGAAGGTGAATTTCGTTCACCTAATGAATCTACATGATATTGTTTATTAAGAATTTGTAAGCAGTTTCTCGCTTATTTTTTCTCTATTTTGTTTTCAAATTTTAGTTGACCAGCCCACCTATACTTGTTCCAAACAAGTATTATATGTCTAGTTTATTCTTAATTTTTTTTATTTCTAACCACTTTTTTGTGGACAAGATAACTTGAAAGTGGCTCGATCAAATGCCTTGAAATTTGGCACACATATGTATTGGCATATTTACAAAGCACAATAACGTTTTCAATATTGACCTTTACTAATGACGTCATCTAGGCGCCATTTCGTAAAATTTTATGGAAATCATCTCATGATCATATCTTCATAACCAAAAGCTATTTCTCATTCATATTTATCATGATCAAAGTCAATATCCGTCCGGTCAATTTCAGGTCCTAAAACGCGCGCGTGCGCGTACGTTCGCGCGTCAATGCGCGCGCAAAAATTTAAAATGCTCAAAATCGTCTCAAAATCATTTTGCATACGTTTTAGGCCATTTTAAGCATTTTATAAAAAATCGCGCACACAGGCATGCGCGCGCGTTTTCGCGCGTAAAACTATTACACAATATAGAATCGGCATTTTTTTCTTTCATTATATTCCAAATATTTTTACAAACAAATTGATAGCATGTTTATCCCTTTATGACTACTAATGACGGAATGATCGACCGTTAAACATAAATTTTCGTGCGCGCGAGCTCTTGTAATACATATATAGGCAAAAACATGCCTATGCAAAATCCATTGTAGCTCTTTAGGATGAAAGGTGACCCCAATTTTTTTTCATATTTTGATTGAGTATGAATCGGAGATATGATTTCATGTCTCATTTGACCCTCAATTAACTCATGACGTCATCATAATGGCCTCCGAACTCAAAATTTCAATTTGCATATTATGACGTCAGCATATTTTTGGAAAATTGATTGTATCTTTGTAAAAATTGATTGATTTTCTTTAAAATTTTGATATGTTCTAGCTGAGACAATTCTCAACAAATCCAGTTGCCATTAATTTTCATTTTGACAAAGGCATCATGGCGTATTTTTGCAATTAAAGGAGGCATGTCAATTTTTCACATTTTGCGTGTATTCTCTATGGGACATGACTTTTTCTCAAAACTTGATTCTACATTCCCGTCTTTCGCGAGCAATATCTACTTCGTTTTAGCTTCATTTACGCTGAACTTTGAGTATGTTGTAGCTGAGACAAAAAGCTATCTCAAATGTACCCTTCATTTTGTCTCAATTTTTTGTTGGATCAGCCCACCTATACTTGTTCCAAACAAGTATTACAAATCTAGTTTTTCTTATTTCTAACCACTTTTTTGTGGACAAGATTATGTGAAAATGGCTCAATCAAATGCCTTGAAATTTGGCACACATATGTATAGGCATATGTACAAGGCACAATAATGTTTTCAACCTTGACCTTTACTGATGACGTCATCTAGGCGCCATTTTGTAAAATTTTCGGAAAAACAACTCATGATCATATCTTCATAACCAAAAGCTATTTCTCATTCATATTTATCATGATCAAGGTCAATATCCGTCCGGTCAATTTTGGGTCAAAAAAGCGCGTGCGCGCGTACGTCTGCGCGTCAATGCGCGCGCAAAATTTTTTAATGCTCAAAAACGTATTAAAATCATTTTGCATACGTTTTAGGCCATTTTAAGCATTTTATAAAAAATCGTGCACACGCGCATGCTTGTGCATTTTCTTGCGTAAAACTATTACACAACATAGAATCGCCATTTTTTTTTCTTTCATGATATTTCAGATATTTTTACAAACAAATTGATACCATGTTTGTCTCTTTATGACTATTAATAACGGAATGATCGACCGTTTAACATAAATTTCCGTGCGCGCGCCTTGTAATACATAGCATATATGGGCAAAAACATGCCTGTACAAAATCCATTGTAGCTCTTTAGGATGCAAGGTGACCCCAATTCTTTTTTCATATTGTGATAGTATATAAATTGGAGATATGATTTTATGTCTCATTTGACCCTCAATTTTCTTATGACGTCATCATAATGGCCTCCGAACTCATAATTTCAATTTGCATATTATGAAGTCAGCCTATTTTTGGAAAATTGATTGTATCTCTGTAAATATTGATGGATTGTTTTCCAAATTTCAATATGTTCTAGCTGAGACATTTTTCTACAAATAAAATCTTCACAATTTTTCATTTTGACAAAAGCATCATGGTGTATTTTAGCGATTAAAGGAGGCATGTCAATTTTTCACATTTTGCGTGTATTCTTTATAGGAGATGATTTTTTCTCAAAACTGGATTCTACATTCCCGTCATTCGCGAGCAATATCTCCGTCGTTTTAGTTTCGTTTACGCTGAACTTCGAGTATGTTGTAGCTGAGACAATAAGCTATCTCAAATGTCCCCTTTATTTTTCCCAAATTTTAGTTAGACCAGCCCACCTATACTTGTTCTAAACAAGTATTACAACTCTAGTTTATTTTTCTTATTTCGACCCACTTTTTTGTGTGCAAGATAACTTTAAAATGGCTCAATCAAATGGCTTTAAATTTGGCACACATTTGTGTAGGCATATGGACATAGGTCAACAATCGTTTTTAACCTTGACCTTAAACGATGACATCTAGGTGCCATTTTTTGAAATTTTCTGAAAATCAACTCATGATCATATCTTCATAACCCAAAGTCATTTCTCATTCATATTTATCATTTATCAAGGTCAATATCAGGTAAAAAAAATGTGTGCATACGCGCACATCAAAATTTTTAAAATGCCCAAAATCACTTTTTAATAAAAACAGAGTACGTTTTAGGCCATTTAGAGCACTTCAAAATTGTGCATGTGCGCGTAACACCATTACACGCCATAGAATCGCCATTTTTGTCCATCATGATATTACCCATTTTTTAAGGAACAATTTGATACCCTTTTTATCTCTTTAAGACTATTGATATAAAACAGGATGAGCGTCCCTCAATATAAATATCCGTGCGCGCGAGCTCATGCAACACATAGCATATATGGGCAAAAACATGTTCATACAAAATCCATTATAGCTCTTTTGGATGCACCTGAACCCCCATTTTTTTTTAATATTTTGATAGAGTATGAATCGGAAATATGATTGCAAATTCTCATTTGGCCATTAAAAAGATTCTTACGTCATTATAATGGCCTTCAAACTCAAAATACAAATTAGCATATACCGTAATAATGACGTCAGCATATTTATTGAAAATTTATTGTATCTCTGTAAATATTGCTTGATTGTCTTCCAAATTTTGATGTGTTGTAAAAAAGACAATTCTCTACAAGCTCCGTTACCACTTTTTTTTCATTTTGAAGGCCACAGGTCAGAAATTATTAGCGTGTTATGCCTATCGAATGTCAATTTCGTTCACATCATGAATCCACATTATTTTTGCTCTCATTTTCTCTCAAATTTTAGTTGGAACAGCCCACCTATACTTGTACCAAACAAGTATTACATGTGTAGTTATTATTAATATCGTTAAAAGTAGTAATAATCCAAGGCAATATGTATCAAATGTTGATATCTTGGGCAATATATTCTGATATCCCCGGCCGTTATAATGCAAGCTGGGGCACATAATACAAATTGTTAATAGTGTCACGTAATAGCTTCTCGGCCAAAAGGATGTTCTGTAACTAATATCTTATCATACCCAAGTGATTTATTATTCATTTTACAGTACTGTCAGTGAAATGGAGTTCCTGAAGCTGGCCCAGGCTTTCCCTCCTTCTTACTACTATGCGATAGGGATATCTCTAGGAATCCCCTTAGCTCAGCTAGAGGCAATCCTGATTCAGCGGTCGAATAACTTTACCAATGCATTTTTGTGCATATTCATGAAATGGAATGCCAAGCAGCAACCTCCACACTCAAACAACCGACAGCATTTGGCAGACATACTACGAGAGATTGACTTGGGTCACCTAGCGGACAGATTGCTCAATGAACCTCTATTTCCAATCAGCACAGGTAAACAGGAATATTAATTCTTGCTACATTAGGGGGGTGTTTCACAAAGATCCTAAGTTGAAGTTATCTCTATGTTGGACTTTACAGTTATGGAAAGCCATTAGCATCCTTGAAATTATTTTTTAAAGTTATTTTACAAGGCATAAAATTTTGATTCAAATCATTCATATTTTCTATTATCATGGGAGATTTCATGTTCTTGATGTGGAATTTATGAAAATTCTAAAATACTTGAACTTTGCTTTTGAATATATTTCATTATAAGGCTACAAATGGCTCTCCATAATATTTAAGTCCAACTTAGAGTTAAGTTCGACTTTGTGAAACACCCCCCTGAAGACACAGAAAACCATGCATAAAAGTGTATTAAGTTTTTACCATAGAGTTTGAGTTTGAGTTTATTGATTTCACCTTTCACATGCAGAAATAATACAGATAACAAGATATACATAAAAGACATTGTTTCATAATTTTGTATTAAATGATTACCATATATTAATTGACAAGGTAATCATCACATTTGTTTGACAACTAATATCATTTAAAGGAAACCCAGACAAAGGTAAAGATAGTGAGTGTTCTGTGTTCTATACATTTGCCACAATTTTCAGAAGTGTCAAATTTTCTCAGGTCCAATGCATGTTGTAATAATTCACTCCTGTTACTTTGAAAGCCCAGAAGATTTCTGGACACCAATGTAGGACATCTAGTGACTAGAATAAAACAAATCAAACTATGTTGGCGTTTTTTATGTGCACATGTTCTACAAATTAAATATTATACTCTTTTGCATCATTCCATCATGATAAGTGTAATTATGCATCTTATGTTTGTGGGTTATCTGACAGTCTATCCTGCTCTTTTGTTATTGGATATCTCAAGTTTTTTTTAGCTGGAAACGTAAAAGAAAAAAAACTTGTTACTTCATGTGGGAAAAATTATTCCAGTGATATTCATCTACAAGTACATGCATACACAAATTGTTTAGATTTTAAAATCCTTAAAATTGAATGAAGTCATATAAATTCAGACAAACATTCAGACACACTATTAACTTCAGGCCTTTACAATCCTTTCAGATGTATCAAAATATGATAACGTGTAATCATGTGAATATGGATTATCTATGTATTTTTAGGAGGACCATCAAGACTGTCAGAATCACAGACCAAACCACTTTCTCCTGAACTGGTTGAGCGGTGTGCAAATGATTTCAAGTTCAAGTACAGGTCAACTCTCTGTAAGATCAGAGCTGATCCTCTCAATCCTGCTTCCACTGTGCAGTTTGAAGACTTGCATACTAACCTCGTCTTACTAGAAGAACATGGGACAGAGAAGCGAATGCTAGATTACAATGATATCCTTGATCTCAAAGTCAATGGAGAGTTCCCCAAGCGGATCATGGTTCAGGGAGAGGCAGGGGCTGGAAAAACTACATTTTGTGCTAAGATTGCCTGGGACTGGATTGAAGGGAGGCATTTCAGTCATTTTGTGTGGGTCTTGATTGTTCCTCTACGTGAATTTAAGCAACACACTATTGGCGAGATTGCAAAGTCTTATCTGGCCAAAAACAATCCAGCAACGGTTTCTCAGATTACCGGATATATCCGGTCAAATCCTGACAAGGTATTCATCGCATTTGATGGGCTAGACGAAGTCAGTGGCAAAATCATGAAGACAGAATCTTGGGAATCACAGCCTACTTATCAAATGCAACCTCAGCTATCACAGCCAAGTGTCACCTCCTCGGAGGTATGTGGAAGCTCATCTAATGATATTGGACTCATAGATATTCTTTGTTCAGATCAACTTGCCTCTTGCCCAGTCTTGGTGACCACTCGCCCATGGAGAGCAGTAGAGATTAGATCAGATGGTGATTTAATGAAGCTCTACACATTCATTCATGTTGAGGGTTTCAACAGAGAGAATTTGTCAGTTTACATTCACAAATACTTTTCAAAGAACGATGATAAAGCAAATCAGCTTATCCAGTTCACCAGTGAGAATGATGTCATATCTGAAAACATGGCCCCCTATCCTATATATGTAGCCATGTTGTGTCGTATGTGGAAAGAATGTGACGAGCAAAAACTAAAGGAAATGAAATCCCTGAAAACTTTTTCTCTGATTTTCAAAGAAATGATTGCCTTTCTAAAAGAACACTATGCTCAGAAAGAGGTGACGAAAGTAGGCAGCCCCTCACTTATTGCCCATTTGAAAAAGACTGATGAGCTCCTTGGACCAATTGCCAAACAGGCCCTCAATGGTCTGCTAGAAGATACATTGGTTTTCGGTGAAGACGATTTTGAAATATGCCCAGAATCCAAGGACACTGCCTGTCGGGTCGGGATTTTGTCTCAGGAGGACAGAATTACAGCTGACATGGATACACATGCAAAGAGTTCTCATGTGCAATTGCCAGTCTTCTTCCCTCACAAACTGTTTCAGGAGTACATGGCTGGAATCCATCTTGCTTCCCTGTATGAATCAGATCGTTATGATTTCAACAGGCTGATTGAGCAAGTAGTGCTGCCAAGGAAGGATGAGTTTAGGTATCTTCTGTACTTCACTGTGTCACAGAACAAATGTACTGCAATCCATGTAATGAACTCTATGCTTAAGGTACTAACCATGAACATAGCCACAGATGCTTCACAGGAACAGTTAGATTTCATTGTTGACGTAGCCTTCGAGAGTCAGGACCCAGATGTAGCAGCCTTGGTGAAGGACAGGTTTTCATCAGAGGAGATTGAGCTGACTATATCACCAAACATGACAGCACACACTGTAGCAGGTTATGCATTCATTGGACCAAATGTGGTAAGTTTGATCATAGTTTGATAAACAAAATGATTTCATTTATTTCTGTACAAGTTCTTACTTTTATATCTTTTGCAATTTTCTTACAGTACAGCAGTATGATTATGGAAGAGTGCATCTCGACTAGCACATGTGCTATTATCTGGCCCCTAGCTTTTACCAAACAAAAGTTTTTCTTCTTATATGTAAATATCATTGTATGAAATGTATTACTTCTTCTTCTTCTGGTATACTCCTCAACGTCCCCTTAGGAACCAAGCAAGGAGGATGAGGGGGTGCGCATTGTGCTTGTTTAGTTTTTATTGCTTGAGTCTTGGTTGCAGAAAAAGTTGGTTGCTTGAAGTTTGAAGGTGTCATTGTTTGGGGTCCTTTGGATGTTGGAGGGTAGTGAGTTCCAGTCCTTGATAGTACGTGGAATGTAGGAGTGTTTAAAACAGTTGGTGCGGGTGGAGTATTGGATGAAGGAGTTTCCTAAAGAACGTCTGGTGGCTCGTGTAGCTGGACGCAGGTAGTCCGACACCGGCAGTGCGAAGTGCCCCCCCAAGGCCTTGTGCAATGTACAGACCCTCAAAACTTTCCTTCGAGTAGAAAGCAGGTCCCATCCTAACCCCACCATAAGTTTTGTCGCGCTGGTAGTTTGCCTATAATCATTGCTGTATCGCTGTTGGAAATAAATAAAATCAAAGAGGTTTAAACTAGTGCTGTAACATCATTGTTATTTTTAATTCTGTGTATTAAATGCCGAGTTGAAACCGGGCGGCTTTCGGCCAAACAAAAATTACTCACTTTTGCCAAGGTCGCCAGTGATTGAAAGTAAGAATAGTAATACCACCTTCCCAACATGCGCCAGGTATTAGATTTCTAGGTCAAACACGATTTCCATTCATTGCACTCACTCATTGGTACAGTGCGATGTTATTGCCACTCTGTTTGTAAACACCACTCCTGACAGCTGAATACTACTGCTTGTTATTAGGTGGTCTGTCGAAGACAGATCCCCTATTGATTTCGTTAAAATTTTCTTTCTTTCTTTCTTTATTTTTATTTCTTCCGTACACTTTTTTGTGTATACGTTTACTCAAAATCGACTTGGTCAATTTCCTTCAAATTTCTGTCAGTCACTGAGGCCCTATTATATCAAGTTCCCGAAATCTTTTTCAAGGTCATGGGGTTATCGTGACGTCATCCAGGCGCCATTTTGTAAAATTCAGGTCATTATCATATCTCCATAACAAGCTATCAAAAATCAACCATATTTGATATACATCAACTTCAGGTCAAATGTCAACAAAAAATGTCAATAAAATTTGCGCGCGCACCTCCACGCGCACATCAAAATTGTATAATGTTCCAATTCGTCCCAAATTTTTTTTTGTACATGTTCCCGGCCATTTCAAGCATTTTCAAAATTTTCGCGCGAGCACTTATGCGTGCGCTACATAGAATCGCCAAATTTTCTCTGTAATCATATTTACCATCTTTTCCCAAGCATTTTGATACCTTGTTCACCCTTTTCTGACCAGTAATAACGCATTTTCAAGCATTTTCAAAATTTTCGCGCGAGCACTTATGCGTGCGCTACATAGAATCGCCAAATTTTCTCTGTAATCATATTTACCATATTTTCCCAAGCATTTTGATACCTTGTTCACCGTTTTCTGACCAGTAATAACGCAATTAGCGTCCATCAAAATTAACAGCTATCCTTATCCACATTACATGTGCAAAAACATGCTTATACAAAATTACACAATATTTCATTTTGACTATGGTATCATGGCGTATTTTTGCGATTAAAGGAGGCATGTGAATTTTTTTCACATTTTGCGTGTATTCTCAATGGGACATGACTTTTTCTCAAAACTGGATTCTACATTCCTGTCTTTCGCGAGCAATATCTCTGTCGTTTTATCTTTGTTTACGCTGAGCTTTGAGTATGTTGTAGCAATAAGCAAGGAGACAATAAGCTTTTATAAGTATGCCATTTATTTTTCGATCAGATGCCGGGATCATGCTCATATTTCATTTGCAATGTGGGTTTTGAGAATTCCGTTTTCCGTTTACGTGTATTCGCTATGGGAATTTTTTTGGTATATCGGTAACGCACTTGACTTCCGTCCTCGAGACCCCTGGTTCGAGTCCGGGCGTCTCCAACAATATTTTTCTTCACTTTTTTTGTCTTTTTTACCTTTCACTGTACCGTCTCCTTTGAATATTGAAAACGTAAAATTGCAAATAATGTAATAAACAACTATATTTACTTTATTATTACCCTATTATCACTTGATCCATTTCTTTTTGCGTGTAATCCCTATGGGAGATGACTTTTTCTCAAATCTGGATTCTACATTCATGTCTTTTGCGAGCAATATCGCCGTTATTTCAGCTTGATTTTTGTTGATTTTCTAGTATGTTGTAGCTGAGACTATATGCTATCTAAATGTTCTCTCATTTTTTCAATCTGATGTCATCATGGTCTGTTGATGATGATGATGATCAACATCATCATGATGATGATGATGATCATCATCATTAACATTATCATTAATATCATCAAACATTATCATTATCATCATCATGATCATCATTATCATTGTCATCATTATCATCATCATCATTAACATTATCATTAATATCATCATCTATCATTATCATCATCATCACCATTACTATCATGATCACCATCATGTTCATCATCGTCATCATGATCATCATTGTTTACATGTCTAAATAACTCCTCCCTTTCTCTATATAGTAAATATTCAAATCTATAAGTTTGAAGACGGACCACCTTATTCGTCAAAGTGACAAATTAAAATCTAGTTTCTTGTTCAGTTTGTAAATATCCAGATTTTGACTTAAAATACAAACTATGTATTTTACCCAGAGCTCGCTAAATTTGTTTATTGTGCAATAAAAACTGGGGCATGAGCTGGGGTCATTGACCTCGTTATGGTTTGGGTGCGTTACACGGTCACGTGAGCCAGCGTTATTTTTAGAGGCTATTGATCAAACTATTGTGCATGTATTTTGAGGCTGGGAACTTAGTTTTACGAGTCCACTTCTCAATCTGCAATCTTGCAATTGATTGTTATCATGTAGATTGAAGTTGGAGCTGACTTATGATGACTATAATGTCCGCAAAATTTGATTTATTAGCTTCATAAACATTGTTCCAATGCATGCCCGCCATTAAAGTCTCTGTGTAAACGAAACCGTCAATTTGAAAATGGTTAGTGCGATGGACGGTCGTTTACTGGAAGGTTAAACGTTTGACCACAGCAGTAGTCTGAACAATAATAATTTGGAACCTGGAACTGCAATTGTAGAGTGATATGCATGCATTGATGCCCATATTTCTATGTCTTTGAGCACTGAGTTAGATGATATGTAGGCAACACGCAACAATTAAGGCACATGTCATTAGGCACGTATGGTTTCATATACTTTGGCCTATATGGCCTTGCATGCTAATATATATGTGAAGCATATACCGGTAGTGTGATACATTGTAATGCAGGATATAAAATGGCGTCTATAACGTCCCGCTTGACATATATTCAAAATTAGGCTATGAGATGCCCTGAGTTTGGCCACTCGGTACATTCTTTCGTCTTCTTTGTGCATGGCTGATCATCAACGAAACAGAGTTAAGTCTTTTGTCAACTCTGTTGCAACGGCAGGCAGCCAGTAAAAACAAACCCGTTTAATCAAATTATGGAAATGCAAGCATTACTTTAGACAAACAGAACTTTGTTATTTCTGGCTCATTTTTCCTGATTGAGGTGTCATATGAAAGGGGAGGAATTGAACTTTCTAGAAATATAATTTTCCCTATAAAATTCAGATACCGCCCGCCAAATGACTTTTTGGTTTCTTCTCTTCAAATTGCTTTTAATCACTCATGCTGAGTTGCATCAAATGAAAGAGAAGGATCTAAGCTTTCCAAATATGTGTCATTTATTAATTATAATTGTGATTAAGTTGTGATAAAACATTGATAGTTCTCGGTTTCTTTTTTTCTGGGACGCACTGTATATATATATACATATATATTCGGGTGGTCCTTCCGTCTGTCCATCTGTACGTTTGGTGTCACAAGTTCAAAGGTCATAGGGCTCAATATGTATGCAAAAATAGCTTGTGATCGCATTATCATTAGAACCGATCGACGGATTACCATCAAACTCAAGACATGTATGTATCGTGCAGAGCCAATGAACTGAGTAGATTTTGGGGTCATGAGGTCAAAGGTCATGGGGCTTATTATGTATGCAAATATAGCTTGTGACCGCATTCTCATTAGAACTGACGTATGGATTGCTATCAAACTTAGGACATGCACCTGTTCTACACATTTTTACATAATGGCAGTGAAGGGATGTTCCTTTGTCTACCATAGCAATTGTGTAGGGTAGAATGAGGAACTGTATATTTTGTCTGCTTTCTTTGTCCGTCATGTTCATAGTGTTAAAAACATGCAAGAAAAACTGAAATAAGTAATCTCTTTTGAAGCTCTTTTGAAGCCTGTCCTTAGACTTCTCTCCTTTTATTTTTGACCAAGAATTCTCTGTTTAGTAAATGAATTGACATAAAAAGTAATAATTTGATATGAAATGTCATGACAATAGTTCTCCAGCCTGTAACTTTTTTTTCATTTCATTTTCCCTCTTATTCTCTTCAGTTCTAGCAGTGCAATTAGAGCAACCGCTCATGCAGCTTACACATGTATGCCAAACATCCAAGTGAACATCTACATGTATATGCTGTATCACATCTCAGTAATCATTTTCTTATTTTATACAGGATGAACTCAATATTGAGAGAGATTGTGGACCTACCATGTCACTTGATGTGGCAGAGATGATATGCTCCATGCCATCCTTGAAGGAAGTTTTTCTACAAGGTGCATTCCATCAGGATTTTTTTGCAACACTTGCAAGGAAAGGAAAAGAATCAAAGGTGAGTAGTTGATCCACAATAGATCATTTTCGTAATGTAATCAAATTAAATGTCCAAATCTTTGGAAAGTGCCTCGTTACAAATGATATCATTCACCTGTCACAAATAATTGTATTTCAGTAGTTGCAGAATGCAAATTCCAGACCCACCTAAACCTTTATATCTCAAACTGAAAGTACTTGATATATATCAGCTTAATAAGTATTTAGTAGGATTAGTGCTCTTTAGACATGTTTGTACATCACTGCCTGAAAATTTGCAAGTGCTATTAACTTTTAACAATGAAATCCATAACTATAGCACTCGTCATAGAGAGAAATTTCATATATTCAAATGTACAAAACACTTTGTGTCCTTTTCTTTTAAACATACTGCACCTCTTGTCTGGAATGCACTCCCTCAGGAAATATGTCAAACTAGACATTTTAATGGATTTAAAAGGAAACTCAAATCTTATTTATTAGCAAGTACGTAATCCCTGTATACTATTTTATGTGATAAAAAGAAATTCCATTTTTTGTTCCTTCTGCACTTATATATATATTTGTTTTGTATTGTTTTGTTATTGTCCAGTAAATTATTTATGTACATAGTTATCCATTGCAAAAATATTTTAATTTAAACCTTTGGCACAGCCTCGAACTTTTGCAGTGACCCAAATTCCATGTGATTTCTTTACCTTTAAATGTATTGATCAGTGACCTTCTGATGTTTGTATAACTTGTATTTCTTTCTTTTTTACACTTGTGATATCTTTTATATACATATATGTTTTTATTGAATGGAAGGAATGAATCTTGTTGTTAGGTAGGATAGGCCATAATGTTTGCCCTACAATTAATATACCGTATGCATTTTCGCATTCTGTTGAAATACAATTATTTTCAACAGATGAATGAAATCATTTGTAACGATCGAGGCACTTACAAAGATTTGGGCACTAAATTTGATTACATTACAAAAATTGCCTATTGTGATGCATTTGTGAGTGTTTCCAGGAAGCTGTAATGAATGGAGATACGATCTCGAAAGAATTTCCCGTGGGAAATTCAAGATTAACTTGGCTTAACAAAAAGAAATGTTACCCTCTCAGCCATAAAATCCATCAACAACTGTCCTTATCAATGCACAAATGCCCTCTGGCATTCCAAATATTATGAAATATTACGGTAGGGGAAACAAAAGACGCTCGGTGCCACAGGATCTCCATTACAGCTTCCTGGTGTTTCATTTAATTTCATTCCATTACCATCCGTCCCATTTTCTTTTCTACATTTGAACTTTCTGTAATTCTTATGATTGTATTATATATGCTATTTCTTTTGACAGAATGTTATTTATTGATTGCCTTTAATTCACTGCTCTTTAATTCAATGTTATGAACCAGAGCAATATAACACTGAGTTCCTATTATCAGATGGTTATAGCTCAGCCAACACTTAACATATTCAATTGGTTTTCGACATTCCAACATTATTTTTGATGCTCTTTCAGAAAATGAAGAAAAAAAAATAGATTTTTGATGACGTCACACTTTACCACTCTATTACCCCCCCCCCCCCCCCCCCCCCCGAAAATTACCCTGTATGACAATTACCCTCTGGAAATTACCCTTTAGGATAATCACCCCCTGTGTGTGTGGTGTGTGTTTATGGTGGGGGGGGGAGGGAGGAGTCTAACATGATATCTTGTCTTTTGGAAATTGTCCTCGGGCCCCCCCCCCCCCCCCCGAGGACAATTTCCTAGCCGGATAATTTTTGTGGGAGGAGGGGGATGATTGTCCTTTTGGTAGTGGATTTTTCATTGCGAAGTGTCTACTTTCATAGTATTGATCGTATTTTGTTGTGAGGAAGTATATTTTTCTCGTCATTTGATCGATAGTTTATGTCGCAAGTGTCAACATGTTCACGAACGCCACAACATCGGTACGATCGACTGCCAGCTAGCTGTGCCGACCAGACCCGGTGGCAGTAGCTATCGTCCCTGCTCGAGCGCTCGGCGAATAGCATTTGTGCTGGTCCTACTTTTGTCGTCATACACCTCCGATTTCCGTTGGAGCTATATACATCGTGAGCATTTCGCTGGTACTTCACCACTGTTTTGCGCTACTCTCGGGATTGCCATTTTGAATTCTTTTTCCATTTTAATTCTTTTTCTCAACATTATGGAGGATAAAAAAAACAACAACCAAGAAGCCTCCACCATGGAAAAACTACAAAAGACTTTAACAAAATTATCTCCATTCGGAAAAATCTTGAAAGCGGAAATATGCCATCTTCAGATCAATCAAATCCTTCGACTGCAGCTCCGGCAACGCGTACTTCCTCTTCATCAACTTCTACAGCTTAAGTCAAACGCTCACTTGAGAAAACAGATGAGAATCAGCGCAAGAGTGGCAGGAGGCCCTCAAAGCCAAAGAAGAGGAGTAAGGAGAGTTACTAGAGGACCAGATACTTACAGCAAAGAGAAATTTACATGTGAGTACTGTAAGAAAGAGGCTATGGATCTAATGATCGAATGTGAAACATGTATGAAGTGGGCATGCCTGCACTGCCAAGATGTTAGTGTTAAGGTGTTCAATGTACTGTCTAATACCTCCAATTTGCATTGGTTTGTAAGCGGTGTGAACATGGAGCCATTGAGGCTGCCAAAGAAGCGAGTCTTTGTGCAAGTGGAGACATCCCACAACTTAAAACTGGTTTGGTGGAGTAAATGATAATCGATGTCAGAAAGGATATTGGTGAGGTGAAGAATGAACTGAACTGAAGTGCATGCAGAAAGCTGCAGGTTCTGTTTATGCAGCAAAGTCATATTCTCAGGCGGCGTCAAGTGTTCCTGCCTCAGATGATAGCACTACAGATCCAGCGCAGAATATAACCAAGAACAACAATGCTTCTGCTATTAAAGCAAAGGTCATGCCCCAAAGCATGCATGATAGTGTGAATGTCATGGAGGAGATCATTGACAGAGATAGAAGGAAGAACAATTTTGTGATTTACAACCTGCAAGAATCTACAGCTGCTATAACTGCTGATCGTGAAAGGGAAGAATTTAACTCTGTTAAAAGCCTAATCACTAGCGGCTTAAAATCAGTGGCACTAAGATACAGAAAGTGACAAGGCTTGGCGGTCGCCGTCAACAAGAAGAAGGGTCAAGGCCAAGACCAAGAGTAATGCTTGTATGTCTTAAGGATAGTACACAAAGAAATGAGATTCTGTCTTCGTCACGCAATCTACAAAAAACTGATACTTGGAACAAAACCTATCTGCAGCCTGATCTAACCCCATTTCAACGTAGGGAAAGACAGGCGACCTATGAAGAGCTGAAGGAAAGAAAAAGTAATGGTGAGGAAGATTTGTTTTTGAAGAACTCGAAAATCGTCTCGCAAGCACATAGAAACAGAGACCTGAAACTGGCCCAGAAGTTTCCTGCCCACATCACGTCCTGTCCCTGATCCTCTTCAATTGTGACTATGAATGCAGCTCTGTTATGCACATGCTTGGTGATTTATAAGAATGCAGTGAGAAATTAATACTAGTAAATAAAACATATGCATGGATAGATGAGCTGCTTAACTATATTAACAAACAATGCAGGTCCGTATTCAAGCTTCATGTTGTCCAGTGTCCTACACCAGTCTTATCACATCGGCTAACGATTTTTGTAAACATTATTTTGATCAATAATCAATATCCAACATGCCCAAGTTTAATTGAAAGGGAGTATGTCTTGTTTCAGAACTAATTTTGATAAAGGCTTGAATTTACCAAACTGTACCATAGCCACAAACATCATGACTTAGGGTTCTCTTGCAAATGAAATAAGCATTTGTTAATACCTTCAATACATTATTAGCAAATGCAGATTTTTATCTCCTCGTCAACGAAGTCGGAGGGGATATAGAACCGCTGCCGTCCGTCCTTCCGTCCGTGCGTGCGTCCGTAACAAATTTGGTTTCCGATTGATAACTTGATAAGTCCGCCATCGTCAAACACGCCCAGCAACACGAACACACCATCGAATGGGATAACACTCATCAACTCGAAACTCTCCTAAGTCCGCAACCCGGAGCCTCCAGCCCAGGCGGTCAGTCAGACGAATTACCAGACGACCATCCATGCCCACTCCCCGATGACTCAAGCCGACACGGTCTACTATTTTTCCCTGACGTCCGCACCACGGTTACTTAAGCTCACGCACGCCAGCTATTCTCCACTCCTGACGACGGATAGTCAACCTGTTCGAAACGTCGAGCCATTCATCCTCTCCAAGCGCTATAGTTCTCCTGAGAACTATATGCTAAGAAAGATAACAAACAGTCCTTTTCAGGACTACACTCCTCCAAGAAAGATTACCGAGTCAGAGTCCTTTTCAGGACTCCTCAAACCTCTCTCTCTCACACATGGTGCAACCGCAAACCTACTGTATAACTTTAGTAATGTTTGACGGATTTTAACGAAATTTGATATGAAGGTTCATGGTATCAAAACACAGCCTAAGTTTAATTTCGGAGTATGTAGGTCAAAGGTCATAGCTCATTAAATATGCGAATCTGGTTTCCATTCGATAACTTGAGTAATGTTTGACGAATTTTAATGAAATTTGATATGAAGTTACATGGTCTCAAAACACAGCCTTAGTTCAATTTCCGAGTATGTAGGTCAAAGGTCATAGCTCAGTGAATATGCAAAAACGCCTAATTATATATGTGAAAATGTGGTTAACTTCCTTGCCTAGTAATATAATAATATAGTCCAATGGAGGTAACTTGTTCTGATGCATATAGGCCATTTGTACCCTGTGAGGGGATGCTACGCTTTGCGTTGACTTGTATATTATTTCAGTGTTATTAGGAGTAGGAATTATCTATGGAAACCGGTTTGATGCCTTATAAAGAATACATACAGAATTTAGAAGGAAAACAAATGCTATTACTAAATCATCCTTTCCATAGAAATGTTAGTGTGTTCTTTTTTTCAATAGACAATTGAATTTAAAAATAAAATCTATTCAGTCATTTTTGTTGAGAATTTGAGTATGAATAATTAACAGAAGGCCCTTGTACCCAAGGACAACTGAAAGCACTGCCCCATGCGTGATGCAATGCACCCAACACTGGGTTCGGACAGTCTGAACAAGTGAACGTTTTTTCAACAGACAAAAACTTTTGAAAAATCCTCTTCAGTCATTTTGTTAAGAATGTGATTACGAGTGCACCTCTGTTATGCACATGCTTGGTAATGAATCTAAGAATGCGATGTGAAATGAGTACTAGTAAATAAAACATATTCATGGATAGATGAGCTGCTTAACTATATGAACAAACACTGCAGGTCCAGACTCTCGAACTTGGAGATGTTCAGTGTCCCACACCAGCCTCATCACATCACCTAGCAGAAGCACTTTGTTCTATGCCAAACTTGACTGAATTGATACTTGGAATGGATCTCGATGAGGAGTTCTACTCTACATTGGAAGCAAAATCATCAACCATACAGGTATGTGTGTCCCAATGTAATTTTCATGGAGAGGTTCATTGAAAGAAAGAAAGAGCAGTGTTGATTATATGGGGCACATTTGTATACAAGTATCTTAAATCATTTTGTTAAGAATGTGATTACGAGTGCACCTCTGTTATGCACATGCTTGGTGATGAATCTAAGAATGCAATGAGAAATAAGTACTAGTAAATAAAACTTATGCTTGTATGGATGAGCTGCTTAACTATATGAACGAACACTGCAGGTCCAGACTCTCGAGCTTGGTGTTATCCCGTGTCCCACACCAGCCTCATCACATCACCTAGCAGAAGCACTTTGTTCTATGCCAAACCTGACTGACTTGATACTTGGAACCGATCTTGATGAGAAGTTCTACTCTACACTGAAAGCAAAAGCATCATCCATCCAGGTATGTTCGTTCTAATGTAAATGTCATGGAGAGGGTCATTGAAAAAAAGAAACAGCAGTAATGATTACATGGGGCAAATTTGTATACTAGTATCTGTTATTTTTTATATTAAACATAAAATTTGTTTAATGCAATTCACTTCATATGGCGGAAAGTCATGAAACACGCAATAAAAGCGAACTGAGCAGGTTCTTATTCAGTTAAAATTCCAGTGTGTATATGATTTACAGTATTTTGATCAATAATCAATTTCCAACCGATTCAAAGTTTCATCAAAAGGGATAATATGTCATGTCATTTTTTAACAGCCAATTTTGATAAAGGCTCGAATTTACCTTAGGTAGTAGATAAAAACATATGCAAGTACAGATGAGCTGCTTAACTATATTTAATCAGGGATGAAACATAGAAATTCCCCAAAAAGAGAAACATTAAATGTGGGTCCTGAGGCAATGCCCCAGGCTGAGGTTTCTGCTGAGAACTTTAAAATTTATTAACGTAAAAGGACACTTTTCCTTGCATTTTTATTCTAAATTTGAGTATTATTTGTCACCCCATCTTAATAAACGGGAGTCTATAAGACTATAACATTGATCAGATGGAGGAAAAAATGCTGCTAAGGTACTGAAATCAATGCTACATGTACAATTAATGATAGTTTGAAAGTTTAAGATGTATTTTTCCCCATATTGAAATCTCGAAATTGGCGGAGGAATCTCATCCCTGTATTATTAACAAACAATGCAGGTCCAGACTCTCAAGTTTGAAGATGTCCAGTGTCCTACACCAGCCTCATCACATCACCTAGTAGAAGCACTTTGTTCTATGCCAAACCTGAATGACTTGACATTTGGAATGGATCTCGATGAGGAGTTCTACTCTACATTGAAAGCAAAAGCATCATCCATACAGGTATGTGTGTCCTTATGTTAATGTCATGGAAAGGGTCATTGAAAGAAAGAAAGAGCAGTAATGTTTATATGGTGCGCATTTGTATACCAGTATCTGTTATTTTTTTATCAAAATATAATTTGTTTAATGCAATTCACCTCATATGGCGGAAAGTCATTAAACATGTAATGAAAGCAATCTGCGCCGGTTCTAATTCAATTAAAATTCCAGTGTGTATAGGATTCACAGTATTTTGATCAATAATTAATATCCAACTATATTTAATCAGGGATGAAACATAGAAATTCCTCCAAAAGAGGAAGATTAAACGTGGGTCCTGGGGCAAACCCCCAGACTGGGGTTTCCGCTGAAACTTTAGAATATATTTACATAAAAGGACACGTTTTCCCCGTATTTGAATTCTAAATTTGAGTAATATTTGTTGCCCCATTTTAAAGGTTAAAGGTACTTTATAGCATTGATCAGATTGAGAACAAATGCTGCTCAGGTAGTGAAATCATTGCTAGATGTACAATTAATGATAAGACAAATACTTGAAATCTCGAAATCGGCGGAGGAATCTCATCCCAGTATTATTACCAAACAATGCAGGTCCAGACTCTCGAGCTTGATAATGTACAGTGCCCTACACCAGACTCATCACATCACCTAGCAGAAGCACTTTGTACTATGCCAAACCTGACTGACTTGACACTTGGAAGGGATATAGATGAAGAGTTCTACTCTACATTGAAAGCAAAAGCATCATCCATACAGGTATGTGTGTCCTAATGTAAATGTCATGGAGAAGGTCATCGAAAGAAAGAAAGTAGTAATGATTATACCGTGCATATGTATATATGTTATTTTAATTTCTTTCATTTAGATGCCATTCACTTGATCTGTGGATATAGTCATGAAACGTAATGAAAGAAAACTGCATGTTCTGATTCAGTTTAAAATTCCAGTGTGTATAAGATTTACATTGTTTTGATTGATAATCATTATCCCACCATTAATATTCCACAGTTGCTAAGTTTGATTGATAGGAAAAATATGCATATCGTTTTTTAAGAGCCAATTTTAATAATGGCCTAAATTGATCAAACTGTACTTTAGCCACAAACCTTCTGACCTCGGGTTCTTGTGCACATTGAATTTAAGGTAATACAAAGTTTTGGGAAATTTTGAAAATTGGGTGGATCGTGATTCTTTACATTTTTGATATATTTGGATGCCCCTGCGGATGTATTATAAGCACTAGAAAATTTAGCCCCTAAAACACTTCTGCTTTGGAGAAAAATTGAATATTAAAATTTACTGGTGCTCCCGGTAAATTTTGATAAATTAAAATAGCGCCTACGGCCTTACAATGGTAGCTGCGACCATGAAAATCTCAGAATATGTAGTTGTGATATATAATTTCCAAACGGGAATAGCTGATCGGTCGATTTTAGTCAAAAAACATTGTTTTATAGCTTAATTAATATCTTGACCTTGAGAGGTAGCTATACAACATGGAGAGTTTATTTTTTACAATTTCATAACTTTAGACTCGATTTCAACATCGACAATGATCGCTGAATATTGTAGGATCGCATATGCTTCCAATATGTTCATTTGACCCAAATTCATGACCCTTTACCAAAACTTTTCATGTCCCATTTGCAGGCCCCGAAAATGGTTAAATGGTTAGAAAAGGTTAAATTCAACAGCATTGGAAAGATATTACTAATTTCGAACTTCCCTCAAAAAGAGTGGGTTTGAAAATGTCTTTAAGTGGGAAAATAACGACTATTAGTTGTTGAATCGACTTAAGAGCTATGGAGCCAGTAAGTAATAGTCTGATATTCAGACCATTGTACCGAATGGTCGCACGTTTTATGCTGCGCAAAGATTCAATCAGTTTAATTTTTGCCATTACAAGAAGTGGGTTATTGATGTAGACAAATGCTCATGTACCCTGTACAGCACATTTTATGTAGTTATTACCAAAGAAGAAAAAAAAGCCAGTCAGTCACTCAATAGTGTCTGACAGTGAAGTCTAGCAAGTAAACAGGTTTCCTTGCATAATTTGAACATTAGGACACTGCTAACGTTTAAATTTCACAGATAGGACATACATGACATATTCATAATTCCTGCAAAGTTCTAGAGAATTTGATGTTGGCCGCGAAAGGGACATAGTATCTTTAAGACTTATTAATACCTTCAATATTTTAATAGCAAATGCAGATATTTTGCCTCCGCGCACCAAAGGTGGTGCTGGAGGCATTATTTTTGTTCGCGTTGTATGTCCGTCCATCCCTCCCGTTTTCTTGTTATTTCAAAATCTTTACAGCCACTATAGATATGAGGCTCAAACTTGTTGATAATATGTATTACCATAGAAAGATGATCTGGTTAGATTTTGGGTTAGTAGGTCATAGGTCAGGTCAAAGAGGTCAACTCCTGAAATTCCAGCTATTAGCCTCCTTATCGCGATATCTCAAGAACCACCAGAGATATAAGGAAGATTTTCTGATCAGGTTTTAGACAATAATAATAAAATAACATTTATAAAGCACCTTTTTGTTAGATACAAAGCGCATAAACTGGAAATACAAACAAACAGAGAGATATATTTCAACAAATTAGAAAAGATGTGTTTTCAGACACTTCTTGAGAACTGTGGGAGTATAGCCATTCTTAAGTACAGTGGGTAAGGAATTCCAGATTTGGGGGCAATGACACAAATAGCCCTATCGCCTATCTGTTTACTGGTTCAAGGGATGGTATGTGTTTTACTACTGCCTGATAGTAAGTAAATAATCATTGTTGGTGAAGGTGATGGGACAAACTATCACTTCCGAGGCGATCTGGATGTAGCTATCTTTCTGAAGCGAAGCTGAGGAAAGTACACAGTACAACACACTTTTATCCAAGATGGTACACAGTGCAACACACTTTTATCCAACATAGTACACAGTGCAACACAATTTTTATGAAAGATAGAACACAGTGCAACACTTTCATTTCGCACATACTCCAAATAGTGATAACGCGTTGTTGCTCTATGAATCAAAGCTATTAATATGAGAGATCAGCGAAACACAAAATACTGCAGGCTGATTGATGGGCGAAACTATCTTTCCTCACGTTATTTACTTTTGACCAATCGTAGAGCAAGATTCTTAGTACGGGTATGTGGAATATAATGTATTACGGTATACGTGGATGTGTGCAAATGGAGTAGATCACCTGTATGCTGGGGCCTGATTATTGAAATACTTGTAAGTGAGAGTTAAGGTCTTATGTATGATACGATTATTAACAAGAAGCCGAAGATAAGAGATGAAAGGGGAGACATGGATAAATTTTGGTTTAAAATGAATGAGCCGTGCTGCTTTATTTTTGAGGTGTTGAAGGGAGTTAAGATCTTTAACCGCTTGACTGCTATTGGCTTAAAACGCGCGGCATACCCCCTGTGCTACAGCATTTTTGTACTGTTCAAAAAGTGTACACTGTACACTAATAGGCCAAATATTTTTTGAAAAAACGCCGTACACAGAAAGGCCAGATTTTTTTTTAAAGAGCGCCATCTACTGTTCAAGACCTGTATAACATCATTGCAGTGCTAATTACACAGTAGAGCTAGGCAGTATGCAGTGCTACGGTCTTGAAAGTGCAATGTCCTAACCACGTACATGTACATGGCCCGCAGTCAAGTGGTTAAGCGATATGCTATGGAGTAGTAAATTACAAAAATCTAGACGGTCAAAGGTCAAATGTCACAGGTCAATTTCTGAAATTACAGTTTTTAGCCTTGCTATTGCAATATCTCAAGAACCTCTTAGAGATATTATGGGGGTTGCAGGTTATACAAAGTTTTGGTATGTGGTCATGAATTTGGTTCAAATGAACATATTGGAAGCATTGAAAGACCCACCCCTATTTTTGTTGCTTTTTAGCAGCCACACTAGTATGTTAGAAAACTTTCATTTTGCTACGAGGCGAGGCGAAATTGAAGGCACTGATTTGTGCTTGTGAACTTGATAGTAACAATGTCGTTTTTAAAACTAAAGATGACAGACAAATTTTCCACATGAGTCCAAACAGAAGTTGTGTTAATGAGCTTGGAGCATGCCGGTGCTACCGGGCACGGGTGAGCGACGGCCGGCAGAGTGCTACTGCTAGGTGAAGTTGTATAAATCAAGACTTAAAAAAAAAAAATCTCTTCCCTTCATATTAGGAACGTAAGTTAACTTCAAACAGTAGTTCTTATTCTTTATTTGCATTATGTTATTGATGTTGAGACAAATAGATCGTCAAAAACCACTAAAAAGTAGCATTTTGAGGACTCAAAATATTCTGTACCTGTCTATAAGACACACCCCTGACTTTCGAATTTTCCGGCAGACAAAAAGTGAGTCTTATACACAGAGAATTACGGTACGCAATTTTACAATATTCAAAGATTGTTGTCGCGGTTGGAATTGAGTCTAAAGTGATGAAATTATAAATAAACTTTTAATGTTGTATAGCTCCCTCTCAAGACTGATATCACTTTAGCTTTAAAACAATGTTTCTTGACTACAATCGACCAATTTGCTTTTCCCTTTTTTTGAAATTATATATCAGACCTTAATATCCTGAAATTTTCATGGTGGCAGGTACCATGGAATGGCCTTAGGCGATAGGCTATTTGAAATAGGTGGGAGCACCAGTAAATTTTAATTATTCATTTTCTTGAAAACAGAAGTGATTTAGGGGCTAAATTTCTAGTGCTTATAAAACTTCCACAGGGGCATTCAAATTACAAGTTCTGGGACATTTACCCCCTGGACAATCACCCCTCGGCCAAGTACCAACGGGACAATTACCCCCCAGAAAATTATACCTTGTGGACAATTAACCCCCTCCCCCACCCCCTTGGACAATTACCCCCCCCCCCCCCCCCCTCCGAAAACCCCAAAAATAAAAACAACTTATTATCAGGGTGTAATTCCCCTTTAATGAACAGGGGATAATATTCCGGGGGTAGGGGTGATTTTCCTAGGGGTTGGTTGTCCTGGGGGGGGGGGGGGGGGTGTAGTTTTCTGGTGGGTAATTGTCCTGATACACAAAGAACAGTAAGACCCTTGTACCCAAGAAGATCTGGAAGCACTGACCCCCTGTGCGGTACAATACATCCAACACTGGATTACGACAATGCTAACAAGAGTGAACGGTGTGGTGTAGTGACTCAAGAAGAAGACGACAAACATGATCCTTTTGATGGAAATTTATTTTTTCAACAGACAAAAACTTGATTTCTGAAAAATCCTCTTCAATCTTTTTGTGTAGGATATATATGTTTCAATCAGTGTGTATATGATTTACATTATTTTGATCAACAATCAAAATCGAAGTGTTTCCAATTATGATTAATGGGGAAAATACTTAGTTTATCTTTTTTTTTACGGCCAATTTGATAAAGGCTTGCATTTACAAAAACTACCATTTTAAGGGTTCTTGTGCACATGAAACCAGATTTATGAATACCTTCAAGACATAGGTAGCAGATGCAAATTCCTAGGTATTAATTATTTCAGTGGTAGGACTAATACATTTAAACTGGTTTTGAGTCTTTTGAAGAATATGTTTAAGATATTGGGGGGAAATAAGGAGTGTTAGACAAGAATTTTTTTTTTTTTAAATCCATTGATTGTCTTTTCAAGAATTTGAATATGCAGACAACTGTGTTACGAATATAGTTGGTGATGAACTTAAGAATGCATTGAGAAATGAATACTAATAAATAAAAAATGCACATAACAATATCTATGTAACTTTATTCACAAACAATGCAGGTCCAGACTCTTAAACTTCATGTTGTCTGTTGCCCTACACCAGCCTCATCACATCACCTAGCAGAAGCACTTTGTTCTATGCCATACCTGACTGACCTGACACTTAAAATGGATTTTGATGAGGAGTTCTGCTCTGCATTGAAAGCAAAGGCATCATCCTTACAGGTATGTTTGTCCTAGTGTTTACATGGAGTACATGAATATATGTTTTTTTTCTTCTTAAAAATAACCTTTTTTAAAGGCCATTCACTTGATCTGTCAGAATAGTCATGAAACAATGAACCAAAGCAAACTACATATGTACTGATTCTGTTAAGATCACTATATTTACCACAATAAATCAATGTATCTACCTATTATTTGCTAGTTTATCCAAACTACGCCACCTTCGAGAACACTCTAAAAAGACACAATCGCGCATGCCCCACCCCCATACATCGCCTCCACGTGCGCATCGCACGCCCGTCGTTCATCCTCTTTCTATTCTCCCCCACCGAGACAGACATCGTATTCAGCTGAGTCACTTTTAAATCAAGGATTTTATCCTTTTTTGCGATAAGCTTAGCTCTTTTACGTTTTGAATTCCGTTCTCATAATAATTGCTGTTAATTTTATGAGGCGGGTTCCCTAGTCACATTTTTATTTTTGCAGAAATTTGAGTTTCATTTCTGCACCGCATATTTCCTTTTTCACGATCGTAAATACAGGTTTCAACCCTGAGATTTATGCATAAGCCCTGAGTGACTCAGTTTGCCTTTTTGTGCAGCTGCAGTCACTCAGAGTGTTGTCGTTTATGCGACCTCTGACACGCGGGCCTCGATCACTGGCTAGCCAGTGATGTGTGCTTTTTGAGAGATTCCGCAGCACTCTGTGTAGCCTTGGATCCTCAGGAGTGGGCTCTCGGAGTCGTAATAGACTGTCTGACCCTACCGTCCAGGGTACTGTCTGTCGGTCTCGAGTGTCTACTCGATCGAATCCGCCGCACCCCGTGCCGCCTTGAAAACTCAGGAGTACACTCTTGCTAGCTCTCTCGCTCTCATCACAGTCGGGTTAGGAGTCGTAGGAGACTGTCCAGGGTACTGTCTGTCAGTCTCGAGTGTCTACTTGAGTGGAACCGCCGCACCACGTGCTGCCTTGATAACTCAGGAGTACACTCTCGCTCCCGTCACAGTCGGGTGCTTATGAGACGAGCAAAATATATTTATATCCGTCGCCTGCTCAGCAGTGCCGCCCGATGTATCATGTATTAGTTTACCGGTTCGGTAAATAACTCAAATATACGCTCTTGCTAGCTCATTTGCTCCCGTCCGCGGGTAGGCATGGAGTATAGCCATGTCTCGGTCATGTCTCTTTCTGAGTCAAGCCTTCCTTTTACGCGGTCGGCTCTGTCTGGCCTTTGGACACGGACGTTCAGGGCCTATGTCCGGGTTTACCTTGTCCGGGTTCGGTTCCGTCCTGACATGGTGGTTTGATCTGTTACCAGTTGCCTGGATAGTGTCCGATATTTTGGATGGCCCCTTCTGGTACCCAGACTTGTTTACATGTTCCTGATACTCAGGATCCTGTTCTCGTACTGGTTTGGTTCCCGGAGCTGCCCCTCCTATCTTAGTCGCCGCCCGGCGAGGAGGTTATTGATTGTGGTTGCGCCCGCCCCCTCGGGTCAGGTTCTCCACGTCGTTGAGTTTGAGTGTCAGGTGGGTGACTCTCAGGGCGTCTTCACATCGCAAGGGGGATCGCGCTATCGTAGCGCGACCCACGGTCTGCCCATTGGCATTCGCCGGATCCACACCGCAGTGAGATAGTGCGGTCTATCGTAGCACCCCCTTTTTTGAGAGGTCCTGTTGCCATGACGCGTGACGTCATGAGGTCAGAGCGGTCAAAGATTTTTGCGCGCTATTACGAACGGAAGTGTTGAGTTGTACCGATTCAGATTCAGATCGCACCAAAATAGAATGAGTATAAAATTCTCCGCGTGTAGAACGATGGCTTCCGGCGTGCTATCGTAGCTCGGGTTCACAACGGCAGAGATAGCGCGGTCTAGACCGTGCTATCTCTCGTGGACCACCCCCAAGAGGTGCTCCAGTGGCACGCCGTTTTGGCTTGCCGTGGCTCGCTTTTGGGCGGACCGAAACGACTTACCTTCCACACCGCAGAGATAGCGCGGTCTAGCGCAGCTATCTCTGCCGGTGTGAACAGCCTCTATGTCACTAGTCAGCGCGACTCTCAAGCCCCTTATGGTTTGGCAGTCGATGTACAGACTCTCTTAGAGTCTTCATTACCGGAGGCCTCTGGTTCTGCCAGGTACGGCCCAGGCTTCCCATCTCCTTCCACGGGAATACCGCTCATGGGGGTTTGCCAGTCCAGTGACAGGCATCTTGTGTGTAAGGAGGGTTTTCCCTTCTCCGGTGATCTCCTCCAGTTCTAGTTTTAACGGGCGCTGCCCTAGGGTTGGTCAGTTGTGTAGAAGTAATCGCACTTAGCTCCACCTTTGGGTCAAGCTCTGTGTCTTAGAGCTTTGTTGCAATGCAACGACTCACAGCTGCCGACTGGGTCAAGGTAGCGAAGGCTGAGTTTTGTGTTACGTCAGTCGGTGTGTTCTCTAGCCGCTCAGGTTGGGCTTCGTGGCTTCTTGATGATTTTGGTGTCTGAGGGTACCAGCCACCAAAAGACCCGAAAGGCATTTTTGGGTTTGGGCGGAGGCTCAGCTTCTGCCCCCTTCCTGTGCCTCGGTTGGTAATGAGCTGGCCTGGTCACACCTGGCCTCGGGTTCTTTAAGATTTCGCGGGTGTTGTCACTCCGGCATCCGAGACACTTTTAGGTCCGGGTTGCCTGGTGCTGTTGGCCTTCCACCATGGGCCGTCGGCTGGTTGGTGGGAGTTGGGCCTGTAGTTCCTGTCCACGCGGTCGTCTTCAGCATCTGCGGCGGGGTTTCAGGGAGTTCGCCACTCGACAGAAGGTTGTCGGCCACACGACAGGAGGTTGTCGACCACACATAAGCCTTTCGCACCATGCTCTTGCAGCCTCTGATGCGGTGAGGCGTGGTCTAGTGGTTACCAAACTGGGCCTATTTCGCTGAACCTTCCAGTTTTCGCAAGGCCCTAGAGCAAGCTTCGTCACTCGACGCTTTGGCGAGGGGTACGAAGTTGTAGTTGGTTTGTTATGATGTTTATTGTGGCCTTTTAATGTAAAGTTTCCGACAGTGACTTAGCCACAGTGGGGACGTCATCTCTGGGGAGGTGTTGTGTTATTTGCAACTGCGTCCCTGCGGGCTGTTTTGGCTGCTTTTGTTCCCCAGTAATCTCCTTCTTGTTCGGGGTATGCCTCCCGGTCCATTTGTGTGCTGGTCTAGCAAATAATAGGTAGATACATTGATTTATTGTGGTAAATCAGAAAAATCAAAACTGATTTTATTATTTACTATATAAATCTATGTATCTACCTATGTCCCTCCCTCCGTCCCCTCTCCTTGCGGGTTACATGTCCGAAGCTATGTCTTTGGAGGCTCATGAAAGAGGATGAATGGCGGGCGTGCGATGCGCACATGAAGGCGATGTATGGGGGTGTAGCATGCGCGATTGTGACTTTTTAGAGTGTTCTCGAAGGTGGCGTAGTTTGGATAAACTAGCAAATAATAGGTAGATACATAGATTTCTATAATAAAAAATAAAATCAGTTCTGATTTTTTTGGTGTATAGGAATAACATTGTTTTGATCAATAATCAATATTCTAGTATGTCCCAAGTTTCAAATCTGTAACATGAACAAACCTCCAGTCTTTTTTATGAATACCTTCAATACATTAATAGCAGATACAAATTTCTAGGTATTTCTTTATTTAAGAGTTCTTAGGATTGGGTCTTATTAGTGTAAACGGGTTAAAAGCCTTTTGTAGAATACATATAGAATATTTAAGGGGGAAAAATCATCTGTTCTGATGGGAACTTAAGTGTAAGACAATAATTGAATTAAAAAGAAAATACATTCAGCTATCTTTGTTGAGAATGTGAATATGCATACAGCTGTGTTAAGAAGGCAGTTAGTGATAAATATGAGAATGCAATGAGAAACTAGTACTAGTAAATATAAACATAATTATGCATGTATAGATGGGTTGCTGAACTATATTAACAAACAATGCAGGTCCAGACTCTCAAGCTTGATTATATCCAGTGTCCCACACCAGCCTCATCGCATCATCTAGTGGAAGCACTTTGTTCAATGCCAAACCTTACTGACCTGACACTTGGAAAGGATCTCAATGAGGAGTTCTACTCTACATTGAAAGCAAAAGCATCATCCATACAGGTATGTGTTTCCTAATGTTAATGTCATGGAGAGGGTCATTGGAAGAAAGAAAGAGCAATAATGATTATATGGTGCACATGTACTGTATTTGCCGGCGTAAAGGCCGCAGTATTTTTGGAAGAGAAAATATTGCAAAGTCTGGGTGCGGCCAATGCGCAACAACAGTCAAAATTGGGTCATCTCGAACCCTGAATCAGCGGTCAAAACAGCACGTATGTGTACAAAAAAAAAAAATATGGGACTACAATGACTATACTAGTTAGTGTACAGTGATACAGGACATTTCTAGAATAACTCCAGTACTCCACACATCTAACCGACAATTTTGTGTTACATTGTTGACAGGAAGTTTTGTCAATCTCATGAATAAACTTCATAACTTTGGAATTTGGTATCAGTTTGGAGATAAAACAGTTTTCATAACACTACACTCTATTGGGGGAAACGAGTATGGTAAAACCATATGTGTAAAACTGGTCACTCAAAGATGTTTACTTGATATATCAAAAAAGTCATGAAACATGTAATGTAAGCAAACTGCGCATGTTCTGATCCAGTTGAAATTCCAGTGTGTATTCAAATGAATGGATGTTCTCTCATAACTTATGGTGACAAGCTTTTTGGTTCAGCTGTTTCAAAGAGTTTAACATCTTTTTGTTAAGCAATATAAGGCATGCATAAGTTGCTGCTTGGTCAGACAAAGCTCAACCAATTATTCAAACAGGCCTGATAATTACCAGATTTAAATTAGTTTCCTGACAATTTTGTTGTTGAAATTTCCCCCAACTTTTTTTTCTTTTTTTCCTCATTTCGATCTTACCCCGATTTTCCAGATTTTCAATTATTTTTTTCACTATTTTTCCAGATTTTTTACCCAATACTCTTACTCAAAAGGGGAAAATATTGTTAGATGCCATTTTTTTTCATCCCCGAATCCTTTTTTTTTTTTTCCTAAAATAATCAAATATAAGTAATTTCAAGATAGTTTTAACTGGCTCATAATTTTTAGGAAGGCTAAAATTAATATTTCTTGGGTTTCATTTTCCTTAAAGATGACATTTGAATTAACACATGATCCTTTTGATGAAATTTGTCTTCTTCAAAGGACAAGACCTTAATTAAAAAAAAAATTAAAAAAAAATTAAGATTGTGATTACCGGTATGAATGCAGATCTGTCATGCACATGCTTGGTGATATATAAGAATGCAATGAGAAATTAATACTAGTAAATTAAACATATGCCTGTACAGATGAGCTTCTTAACTAAATCATCCTTGCCATAGAAACTTTAAGTGTGTTCTTTTTTTCAATAAACGATTGAATTTAAAATAAAATCTCGTTAGTCATTTTTGTTGAGAATTTAATTATGAATAATTAACAGAAGGCCCTTGTACCCAAGGAGAAATGAAATCACTGCCCCATGCGTGATGCAATGCACGCAACACTGGGTTCGGACAGTCTAAACAAGAGTGAACCATGTTTCAACAGACAACATTTTTTGAAAAATCCTCTTCAGTCATTTTGTTAAGAATGTGATAACAAATGCACCTCTGTTACGCACGTGCTTGGCAATAAATATAAGAATGCAATGAGAAATGCGTACTAGTAAATAAAACATATGCATGGATAGATGAGCTGCTGAACTATATTAACAAACACTGCAGGTCCAGACTCTCGAGGTTGATGATGTCCAGTGTCCCACACCAGCCTCATCACATTACATAGCAGAAGCAATTTGTTCTATGCCAAACCTGACTGACCTAACACTTGGAATGAATCTCAATAAGGAGTTCTACTCTACATTGAAAGCAAAGGCATCGTCCATACAGGTATGTGTGTCCTAATGTAAGAAAGAAAGAGCAAAAACAATTCTTATCGGGACAATTGTCCCCTGGACAATCACCCCCGGAAAATAGCCCCCAAGAAAACTACCCCCACGGACAACCATCAGGAAAATAAGCCCCCACAGATAACAACCCGAGAGGACAATTGCCCCCGGGTAATTACCCCTGTTGACAATTACCCCCGTATATAGACAATTACCCCCACACCTGAATTTACCCCCTAGAACATTACCCCCCCCCCCAACCTAAGGACATCCAAGGACAACCACCCCGAGGACAATCCCCCCACCCCCCCCCCCCCCCCTCTTCATTGAAGAGGAAGTCTACCCTGATGTTGGTTTTAATAAAAGCAGAACTTTTTTTCGGGGAGCATTTTCCCCCCGAATTAATTTTCGGGGGGGGGGGGAGGGTAACTGTCCTCTTGGGAATAATTGTCCCTCTTGTAATGGTGGGGGGGGGGGGTGATTGTCTTAGAACCATAACAATTATACGTTGCACATGTATACCGATCAATTTATTCAATATCCAACCGTTGCCAAGTTTCATCAATAGGGAAAATATGTTATGTATTTTTGAACAGCCAATTTTGATCTTAATTTAAAACATATGCATGTATAGATGAGCTGCTGAACTATATTAACAAACACTGCAGGTCCAGACTTTCAAGCATGAAGATGTCCGGTTTCCCACATCAACCTCAGCATGTCACCTAGCAATAGCACTTTGTTCAATGCCAAACCTTACAGACCTGACACTTGGAAAGGATCTCAATGAGGAGTTCTACTCTACATTGAAAGCAAAAGCATCATCCATACAGGTATGTGTTTCCTAATGTTAATGTCATGGAGAGGGTCATTGGAAGAAAGAAAGAGCAATAATGATTATATGGTGCACATGTACTGTATTTGCCGGCGTAAAGGCCGCAGTATTTTTGGAAGAGAAAATATTGCAAAGTCTGGGTGCGGCCAATGCGCAACAACAGTCAAAATTGGGTCATCTCGAACCCTGAATCAGCGGTCAAAACAGCACGTATGTGTACAAAAAAAAAAAATATGGGACTACAATGACTATACTAGTTAGTGTACAGTGATACAGGACATTTCTAGAATAACTCCAGTACTCCACACATCTAACCGACAATTTTGTTTTACATTGTTGACAGGAAGTTTTGTCAATCTCATGAATAAACTTCATAACTTTGGAATTTGGTATCAGTTTGGAGATAAAACAGTTTTCATAACACTACAGTCTATTGGGGGAAACGAGTATGATAAAACCATATGTGTAAAACTGGTCACTCAAAGATGTTTACTTGATATATCAAAAAAGTCATGAAACATGTAATGTAAGCAAACTGCGCATGTTCTGATCCAGTTGAAATTCCGGTGTGTATTCAAATGAATGGATGTTCTCTCATAACTTATGGTGACAAGCTTTTTGGTTCAGCTGTTTCAAAGAGTTTAACATCTTTTTGTTAAGCAATATAAGGCATGCATAAGTTGCTGCTTGGTCAGACAAAGCTCAACCAATTATTCAAACAGGCCTGATAATTACCAGATTTAAATTAGTTTCCTGACAATTTTGTTGTTGAAATTTCCCCCAACTTTTTTTTCTTTTTTTCCTCATTTCGATCTTACCCCGATTTTCCAGATTTTCAATTATTTTTTTCACTATTTTTCCAGATTTTTTACCCAATACTCTTACTCAAAAGGGGAAAATATTGTTAGATGCCATTTTTTTTCATCCCCGAATCCTTTATTTTTTTCCTAAAATAATCAAATATAAGTATACAGGTACTTGTATATTAATGTAAATGTCATTACGGTGCACACGTATATATATATATACAAGCCTTTTATTAAGTCAAAGCAGACCGGGAGCCAAATATCTGAAAAAGCGGCTCCCGGTCCTTATTTTTTTTAGTGAACCGGGAGCCGTTTTCCAGGACCAGGAGCAGTTTTCAAAATTGATGAAAATATGTACCGTATTCTTTTAAATTATTTGTTAAACGTTACCTTTTATTTATACATACGTTAGTTTAATTTCTAGTTTAAATTTTGAGCACTCTAATATTAAATCACTCATACCTTAGATAAATCTGTCATTTGTAGTTGTTGTAGTTCATGTTTAATACTATTTTCATGCCGTTAAATGTCCAAAATTTAAAAATGTTGGGAAGGGGGGAATTAAATTATTTCTATAAAAAAATATTTAAGAAAAACCAGATCTATAATGACAATGCAGAGCTTCCAACCTGTCGCTTTCAAAAAAACATATTATTCAGCTTGAAAAAACATATTTTAGGTGAAAAAAAAAGATTATGCCTGTTTTACGTTTTTGTTATTTTCCCTATAAAATGCTATTGCATTCATGTTTCTTTGAATAAAAACGCATTCAATCATTGAGAATGGCCGACCTGTCACTTAAAAAAAAAAAAAAAATAAATAAATAATAATAGTAATAATAATTAGAAAATTAAAAAAAAAAGATTTGTTAAATATATTTACCTATTTTATCAGAAAAGTCCATTATTCAAAACATCACAGAATTTTAGTCAATGAGTACGAGGGCCGCTGAATCAAGGCAAGTCCTGGAGTTGCAATCAACTTTGTACATGAAGTCAATGCATCAGCAGATCCAGTGTTTTGATTTTCATTTGCCTTTTTGAAGATACCATTACATTCGAAGGGCATGCGATAGGCAAAAAAACTGGTAACAAAATCGCTGATTTCTTGATTTTTAGCGCTATTTTGATGAAACTGTTTCTTAAAACTGGGCTTAACCCCCGTGAGCTTTGGAAATATGGCTCCGATTCCGCATTTTTTACAGCAAAATTTGGCTTTTGGGATGGATTTTTGGAAGTTACATCGAGACTTTCTTGTACTGACACTGTGTGTGTACTGCAGTACAGCACTGATGTCATTTGTGTGTGTATGCATGGCCTGGGCTGGGGAAATGCGCTCGTCTTTGAGTGGTGTACATCCCCTGTATTGTGTGCTCCGCTCTCCGCTAGGAGTAGGAAATAGCGGCCGCTCGTATTCGTGCTGCAATTGTTTCTGGGCGATTTTAATTAGGATTCTCATTATAATGATTTGTTAGGGTTCATTCAGTCCACGTTTAACTTGTATCAAGTAAGTTTTTGTCACATTTGTGAACATTTAGTGCTAGACATGTGGAAGTTTATGAAACAGAAAATGTTAATTCTCCCAGACCGGGCGCCAGAAATAAAAAGTGACCGGCGCCCGGTACTCATTTTCCCCGTCTTACCGGGCGCCAAAAGTCAGGGACCGTAGGGTAAAAATCGCCCGGCGCCCGGTTAATAAAAGGCTTGTATATATATGTTATTTGGAATTCTTTATTTTATTATATCCCCCGCCAGTATGCCGGTGGGGTATTTTAGATTCAGCAGCGTTATGCCGCCGCCGCCGCTCTAACTGCCACATTCCTTGACAAATTTCTTTCAAGTTTTTTATAAGTTTTGGTGATGCTGCCCCCAGTGTTCCATCTTTTATAGGGTAAAAGGCCATATTTTTGTGGATAGTTTGTGTGCGCTCTATAGGCCACAATTCTCAAGGGATTTCGTTCAAATTTTAAACGAAGATGTATCCTTGTATAATCTTCAAGCCTATAGATTTTGGTGGTGCTGCCTCCAGTGATCCGTCTTTTATAGGGTCAAAAGTCATATTTTGATAGATGTCTTTTTGGCACTCTAGTTTGCGGTCTAACTGCATCATTCCTTAACAGATTTCTTTCAAATTTCGTATGGAGGTGTATCTTGATATAATCTACACACTTATAACTTTTGGTGATGCTGCCCCCAGTGTTCCGTCTTCTATAGGGTCAAAGGTCATATTTTGGTGGGTGTCTAGTGTGCGCTCTGCAGGTCATATTTCATGACGGACTTCTTTCAAATTTTGTATAGAGAATTAGAAATGTTTCTTGGTACAATCTCCACTTTTGGGCGATGCTGCCCTCATTGTTTTGTCTTTTATATGGTCAAAGGACATATATGTCTTTTAAGCGTTCTAACTGCCACATTTCTTGACAGATTTCTTCAAATGTTGTATGGCGGTGTGTCTTAGTACAATCTACACATCTTTAGTGTTTGGTGATGCTACCACCTGTGTTCCGTCTGTTATAGGGTCAAAGACCATATTTTGGTGTCTGTCTTTTGTGCGCTCTAACTGCCACATTTCTTGACAGATTTCTTTCAAATTTTCTACAGAGATGCATTATACTCTAATCTACACACATATTGTTTTGGTGATGCTGCTCCTAGTCTTTACAATAGTCTGAGCCACTAGTGGCGATCTCTACATCATCCTTTTGTTTCAGGGAGGGGAAGAGGGGATCTTTGTCCCTCCTTCAATCAAAAGGATGACACAAAAATCGCTGCCACTGCCGGGGGATACATTCACATTGCACGGCAATACAGATTGCGCTATTTCTAGTTTAGATGCCATTCACTTGATATGTCGTAATAGTCAGGAAACCTGAATGAAAGCAAACTGCACATGTAATGATGCAGTTGAAATTCAAGTGTGTATAAGATTTACATTGCTTTGATCAATAATCAATATCCAACCGTTATCAAGTTTGATTGATAGGAAAAATATGCATATAGTTTTTTTAAGAGCCAATTTTAAAAATAGCCTAAATTGACCAAACTGTACTTTAGCCACAAACCTCCTGACCTAGGGTTCTTAGGCACATGAAATTTAGAGTTATTAATACCTTCAATAAATTAATAGCAAATGCAGATTTTTATGCCTCCACCCACCAAAGGTGGTGCTGGAGGCATTATGTTTTTTGTGTTGTCCGTCTGTTCATCACTTCCGCTTTCTTGTTATCTTAAACTTGTTATCCTCTTGCCGACAAAGTCGGAGGGGATATAGTAACGTTGCCATCCGTCTGTCCTTCCGGCCGGACTTGCGTCGGTAACAAATCTGGTTTTCATTCCATAACTTTAGTGATGTTTCACAGATTTTAATGAAATTTCACAGCCTAAGTTAATTTTGGAGTATAAAGGTCAAAGATCATAGCTCATTAAATATGCAAATATGTTTTCTGTTCAAAAACTTTAGTAATGTTTGATGGATTTTAATGAAATAACATATGAAGGTACATGGTATCAAAACACAGCCTAAGTTCGATTTCGTAGTATGTAGGTCAAAGTTCATAGCTCATAAGATATGCAAAAATATCTAATTATATATATGAGAAAATGGGGTTTAACTTCCTTGCCTAGTAATATAATAGTATAGTCTAGTGGAGGTTACTTGTTCTGACGTACCTAGGCCATTTGTATCCGCGAGGGGATGCTACGCTTTGCGTCGACTTGTTGAAAATGTATGTATTACTATAGGAAGATGATCTTATTAGATTTGGGTTAGTAGGTCAAAAGTCAGGTCACAGAGGTCAACTCCTGAATTTCCAGCTACCGTATTTGCCGACGTAAAGGCCGCAGTAATTTGGGAAGAGAAAATATCAAAAAGTCTGGGTGCAGCCTATGCGAAACAACTAAAAATTCAGCGGTCAAAACAGCACGTCCATTCGTACATATGGGACTACAATGACTATACAATGATGCATTTCTAGAATAACTCCACACATCTTACCGACAACTTTATGTTGCATTGTTGACATGAAGACGAAAATTAACTTTATAACTTATTTTTCTGACAAAATCTACCGGTAGATCTAGATCAAAGTTTGTGTCATTGCATATATCGCTAAAAAGTGAAAGAAGGCACCGTTACGGAGCTAGCTGCGCATCCAGCGGAAGTCGTAATTTTGTATTACACCGCACATCATGGTAGGGGTATATGTAGGATACCAAAGCGCATTCAGCGGAAGTCGCAATTTCGTATTACACCACACATCGTGGTAGGGGTTATGTAGGATACAAAATCTGCCTGCTATACAGTACTAGCTAAATTATGATAATTTTTTAGGTAAACTTCCCACAGATTTATATGAATATTGATGAATTTTGGTGTCAGTTTGTAGAAAAAATAGTGTTCTCCGAGAAAATTATGATTATTTTGTTTGGTCCGCTTTTTTCTTTTTCTTTTTTTTCTCTATGAAATGTCAAAGTTGGGGATGCGGCTTTATCGCCGGTAAATACTGTATGAGCTTCCCTATTGCGATATCTCTATAACCACTAGATATGAAGCTTAACTTGGTGATACAGGCAAAAAATTAAGTTTTTCATTTCGGGGGCTACTTTTTCAACTTTCAGGGGCTACTTTTTCATTAATTCATAAAAGGATAGGCCTACAGTTTGTTGAGATTTGGTTAGTTTCGGGCTTCCTGCTTCATAATTGCCTATTAAAAAAGAAACCCCTTTTTCTAGTTCAATCACTAAGTTTTCATGCATTGATTTGATGCAAGAACTGTAACATAATAGACCCCAGATTGTGATTATTTCTGGCCATGAATTTCGATAATCATTTTTCAAAATAAAATGTTCACAAGAAAATCGGACAGACGTTTAAAAACGTAGACATTAGTAATACTTTTACTAATTCTAAGCTCGGGTTTCGTACATCTATTCACAAAACTATATTGAAATCGCGGCAATAATGATGCAAACCAACAGATAACAATTTCAAAGTGTCAAATCTCTTCGACTCGAGCTCAGCTAGCGAGCCAACTCCGGGAAGCTCGAACACCGGCGCCGCAGCCGCGCCGCCGGTGTTGGAGCTTCCCGGAGTTACTAGCGAGCTATCTCAGCTCAGCTCAACTCACACACATCGCACAGCGGCAATGCACTGTATATGCGTGTCAGTCACAGTGATTTTGTCTGATTTTCTTTACTTTGAAGAAATGATTATCAAAATTACGAAAACATGGCGAGAATAATCACAAAATAGGCTTTAATTTCATACCTCTATTTATGGAAACTTTATAAAATTGCGGCAATCGTGAATTCGTGATGGAAATTGATTGCAGTTTTAGCGATGTTTAGGGGTCTAGGTTCAGCTAGTATTGATCTACCAAAACAAAATCGACCGTCAAAAACTCGACCCCTATGCTCCGTCTCGATCTCGCAACTGCGAAAATGTACGTGTTTTGGTGTACTTGCGTGCGACATGGTAAGCCAGGTAAGGTATGGAATATGATTCGACTTTTTTACGACCGATTTTTGTGTATACAATTTTACACGGAGATTCAGCGCGCGGACCAAGAAATGCACACAATGAATACAAAGCTAGAAGAGAGCGCGCAGCCGCTCGTAATCGTTACGGGGGCGATTTGAGATCATTTCACTTTTTGATGTCGCCCCCGAAATCAGATTTTGAGCCTATTTCGGGGGCTGTTGATGGTGTTTCCGGGGCGAATCCGCCCTCCGCCCCCGTGTATTTTTTTGGCTGTGGTGATAGTATGTATCATCATAGGAAGATTTTCTGATCAGGTTTTGGATAAATAATAATAATAGTACATTTATAAAGCACCTTTTCATTAGATACAAAGCTCACAAACAAGAAATACAAACAATTAAAACGAGAGAAAATTAATTACAAACAGAGGGGAATAAAACAATAAATCAGAAAAGATGTGTTTTCAGACACTTCTTGAAAACTGTAAAAGTATGGCAATTCTTAAGTTCAGGGGGTTTTAAAGGAGTTCCAGGTTTTTTGGGGGATAACAGAAAGAGCCATATCACCTATCTGTTGGAGGGTCAGTAAGTGCATGTTTTGCTACTGGCTGATCGTGTATTATACATGGATGTCTGCAAATGGAGTAGATCCCCCAGGAATGATGGGGCCTGATTATTGAGATACTTGTAACTTTGTAAGTGAGAGTTGGGGTCTTAATGTATGATACGATTATTAACGCGAAGCCAGTGAAAATCATTGATGAGAGGGGAGACATGGACAAATTTTGGTTAAAAATGAATGAGCCGTGCTGCTCTTTTTTGGAGGAGCTAAAGGGAGTTAACCCTTTAGAAGCGAGCCCGCGCACCGCGATTGTTTCCCCTGTGACGGAGCAATTCGGTTACATCGCCAGTAATGGAAAATTTGGCGGTGCTTTCTACTTTCATTACTCATTGCGCCTAATTCAGTTATTTTTGTGATTTTTAGTGATGTAAAAATGAAAGATCAGACTTTTTTCTTTCTAAAAATATAAGTTTTGTTCATCAATATGATCAAAATCGATACCTCCATTCATTCCCCCATTGTCAATGTTTGTCGTCTGCTAAAGCTCAACCGATTATCAACCGAGCCATAACCATAAATAATAGGCCTAAGCCTTCGTTTTACATGGGTTTTCAACTCATTTTGTAACTATATTCTGACCAACAGTATGCCATGATCTACACTAAATGCCCTTTCTTTTGAAGGTGAATAGTTGAAGAAAGGGAAAAATGAAGTTTGGGAGTCCAGCCGTAAATGGAGATATTAAGCCGTTAAGCTTATTTATTCGATCTGTAAAGACAGATAAAATAACAATGACAGATTTAGTATATCATTCATTTTAGACAAGAATGCAATATATAATCCAAATTATCTGAACAAACCAAGTAACTGTATCTATAAAGATTCATTTAAACACATTTGCTTTTGTTCTATAAACTGTCAATCTTGACCTCGTCCTTTAACTATCAAAAACTCAGAGTAACCAATGGTTACAAAACCTTATGCATTTTCTAATATGCATTACTTTCAAATACTCATACTTTCAGAGTTTCTCAAACCGACCTGACTTCCCTTGAAACAGATTACTGTCAATTTGCATGAACCAAAATAAATGTAAACATCTCTATCTTGCATCTATACACAAGCTTGATTATTCATATATATATGCACAGAATAATTCCTTCTGAAAACCTCAACATTGGATTGTCACTTTAAATGTATCGTATGACCTTCCACTGACTTTGACAGGCACCTAATTTGCATATTTCTGCTCGCCTAAGAAAACCTTAGTCTTAGTCTTAAAATGTCTTTATTCAATCAAACACTGTTTAATGAACTCAACTTAAATACCTGACTTGCTCTAAAACTTCCCAGTAATAATCTAGAGATTCACACTTCAATACAAAATAAACTATCTGGCATAACTTGTAATTTACACCTGTAATTTACATCTGTAATCCACACATGCAGTACACTACAGCAATCCTTTCGAGTTTCATTATTAACTCTGAAATGAATAAACAGTTTCTTTTAATTCTGACTCTAAATGCCATGTCAGAGGTGCAAAGTTTAACTTTTCACCAAGTCAATAAATAGTGTCTTGCAACTTTTATACAAGCTAAATCAAATTCCACAGACCAACTTTTGTCACCCAAACAAACTGCATATAATCCAAGATTCTAGCATGCACAAATATAAACATCCTTTATCTTCAGGACTTCTATAAATATACATTGTTTACTTTATAAATGACATAAAGCAATATCTGCCTAATACTGTAATTCTATTTTGACAATTATTATTTAACCTAAAAAACACATGACTAAAAGTATGTCTCATGGGCGCGGCCATTTTAGGCGCAGCCATCTTGGAATTAATGCCACACGTGCATTATGCAAATGAGTTCAATACAGTTCTTTTTACAGTTCAACTTAAATCTATCTTATTTTCCGTTTTAAGAGTTCATATTACAGTTTATATTAATCTAAACACTCACTTCTGTGGCGGGACAAAACTTTGTCGGGAATACATGAATGGCAACTGACAGGTTAACTGGTAAACAAGCCAAACTCGACTTGAATTCTGCCGGCTTACTGCTTTGACTGAAGAACATGGCGACAGTGCCGAACTTAACCTACGGTAGCTTTTAAGAGCAAAAAGGAGAAAATCTAAACAGAGCAAAAATCATCGCTCGGCGAAACAGAAGGTATATAAGTTAGAGTGGTTGTTTGTATTGTCATGTAGATTGACCTACGTTTAGGCCTACATCCTCTTATTTTCAAAATGGTAATCTTCCAGATTAGTTATTTCTTTACATTCGTTTGTTCCTTTTAGGGTGGGATCTGGTCCAGGCCGCTGAGATAAGCGTTTCTTAAAAGAGGAGGTCCATACATGAATGATTTGCTAAATTGGTCAAGTTAATAAACTGAAAAGCGTATTGTCAGAGTTCCGGCACTGGTAATTACAGGGGAGAAGAATTACGAAGTCCTCTCATCAGAGCATACTTTTATACTTACACAGTTGAGAGTAAGGTCGGTTATTTGTAACCAAGTGAAACGCGGTGTATCGCAAATTGTATTTAAAAGGAATAGTCCTAGGTCTTTATGAATAGGCCTACTATAGGCCTAATAATATTATTATATGAATAACTACAACACATCTATGGGAATGTGAGGAAAACAATGCCCTTTCATATTGCCCAGCGAAAATCATCCAATCACCAATGGAAAATTGCCATGTAATCATCAACAAAACCAATAATCCAAAGCCTTGAATCATAAGTAATAAAAATGCAATAATATAGCTGTCTCATAATGCCTTTTTTTCTTTGTATCATAGATCTGCCAATGTTTGAATAACTCTTTTTGTGTTTCATGTTCTACTTTCTAACTATGCATCTAAATCAGGCATGTAAAAACAATGACCTTGTTAAGCAAGAAGCCTGGCAAGAATTTAGAACGGTACATGTCCGTCTCCAGCTATACAGGTATTTTGAGGGCCTTTTTTTCGATCCGAACACTTAGGGTGAAGTTAAAATGATATCACTTTTTCTCAATTTTTTTTCCACGTAACTTTATTATTTTTTTAAAAGATGAGATGAATGGATATATCTAAATGATACTTCAAAGAACTTTAGCACATAATAGCGAATAATAAGCTGGAAAACTTTGTCAAAATATTAGGGATACATCTTGGCTTCTGTAGAAGCCCGTTGTCACAGACTTAACAACTCGCTCGGCTTCTGTAGAAGCCCGTCGTCTCCAAAGTGTTAAGATCTTAAAGCGAATACCACTGAGTAGTGAATTACAATAATCCAGAAGGTCAAATGTCACAGCCGTCAATTTCTTAAATTACAGTTTCAAGCCTTGCTATTGCAATATCTGAAGAACTACTAGAGATGTATCGGGTTAAAGGATGATGCCACTCAGAAACTTAGCAGTTGCCTTGAAGACATTAGGTTCTGTTCTTCTAACAATAGACTTTGACTTAAAGAACGAAAATCTGAAATGATCCACATTATTTCCAAATTCAGAAACATAGATTCCTTCCCCGACTTGGTTACCGGAGATGGTTCACTGAAGGGTAGTGAATACGTTCGAGACCTTGGTGTTTTAATCGACAAAAATCTTACATTTCAGCAGCATATTAAAAACGTCTGTAAATCAGCATTTTTTTTAATCTTTAAAATTGGGAAAATTAGGAAACTACTTGACCGACCCACAACTGCAAAATTAACCCATGCCTTTGTATCCTCCCACCTTGATTATTGTAATTCCATTTTTTGGGGCCTTGCGCATTCATACCTACTTCCACTTCAAAGAATTCAGAATACTGCTGCAAGGCTTGTTACTCTCTCTCGAGAAAATTTGAGCACATTAACCCCAATATTGCCTTCTCTTCATTTGCTTCCCATACACCATCGTATAACATTTAAAGTTCTTCTTCTTACATACAAATTCTCCATGGCCAAGCCCCTAAATATCTTTCAGATTTAATTTACTTACGTTCTTCTAGTTTTTTAAGACCTTTTTGATCATCATCAACCTTGTAGTTAACCCTTGGACCTCGTACCGTTACAAAATATGGCGATCAAGCTTTCTCAGTAAATGCCCCTATCCTTTGGAATAAATTACCAGCACATTTTCATAATATTCATTCTCTTGACCAATTTAAGTCCTTGCTGAAAACGCACCTTTTTAATTCATGAATGATATTCTGCAGTTGTGAGTCGGTCAAAGGAAGTGCATACCGTCTTATGTTTTGCTTGTTTGATCCTATGTTTGACCTCACTCTTATTTGTATTATTATATATGCATGGTTTATTGAATAAAGAACAGATCTATAAGTTGTGTGTTTATTATAAGTTTTGGTAAATATTTTTTTAGTCAGACAATGGTGCGCTTAGAGACACCCGTATTAAGCGCCTAATAAATGTTGTGTATTATAATTATTATTAAAACTTTGTTGATAGTATCTATTGTCATTAGAAGACAATCTGAATAGATCTTCGGTAAAAAAGGTCAAAGGTCACAGAGGTCATTTTCTGAAATTACAAGTTTATGCTTGTTATTGCGATATCTTAAGAGCCATTAGAGGAGATAATGGTGAAGTGTGACATCATCAAAAATCAATTTTTAGAATTTCTCAATTTTTTCTTCATTTTCCGAAAGAGCATCAAAAATAATATCTGAATGTCGAAAACGAATTGAATATATTAAGAATTGGCTGAGATATGACCATCTAAATAAATAAATGTCCTATGGGAACTCAGTGTTATAGTGCTCTGGTACTGAATAGTGCTCTGGTACTGAATATTTTATAGAGGATACGGCGCCACTGACACGGTTCCAGGATACCACTGCAAATTTGCAAATTTTGTCAGCAGGCTGCCCCTCACCCTGTTTTGTGTGATACTTCTTGTGAGTTTGTATTGTGCTCTTCGTATACCGGTATATTGCAGACCAATTAGTGTGCGAAATTGTGGATATTTTGATATTTTACGAGGACAAAAATCTCACTGTGAATCATTTACACCTATCGGAAGATTACCTTCCATTGCGCCGCTACGTCAGGCGTGCTTCTTTGTTAAGACTCCGCTTGATATATAGGCCTAACCATGGAGTTCAGGTACGTACTCTCAATAGTCATTCTCTGCATTGCTGCCATTAAAAGAACAGAAGGTAGAAGATTCACTATCCCATACTTGAGTGATTCTGAATGGAACGTTCACAACCTAGCTGTGAAAGATCGCATCGCCCCCCTTCATTATGATCTTGGCTCCAACATTGTTAGCCCTAAAGTGGCAGCAAACTCTTTTGTCGATATCGTGACTGAATATTTTCAGGAGCAAAATGAATTTCTGGAAAATCAAACCAACCAGATGTATATTGAACACGAACCAAAAACGCTTACTCAGGCTAGGAAACGGAAAAACCTACTACGAAAAAAAGCATTCGGCAAAAATGCAACCAAAGAGGACCGGGAAGCATTTAAACTTGCAATAAAAACAATATCGTACTTAAAGAAAAAAACAAAGGAACACAGGGACGAAAAATCTAGAGCCCACTTGGAGAAAAGATTTCGGGATAACTTTATGATTTCTCAAAGAAAGTTTGTAATGGCTCGTTACATGAAAAGTCACCTCGGCCAACGTTTTCTCAGATGGAAGCGGACGAATATTTTTGTACAAAGTACAGCGTCCCCAATGTTATTGATCTTACGTTGTTGTCCTGGTTCCCGTACGTCAACGTGAATTTGGAAAACTACCAAAGCTTCGATATGAACTCGTTCAAACCCAAGGATGTTAAGAATGTTCTGAAACGGAAAAAAGCAAGATCAGCACCCGGTGATGATGGTCTGATGTATGGTATGCTAAAACACTTGTACTGTACCCACCACTTCCTGGCAACATTATAATAATAAGATTTTGGAAAGTGGTGATCCCCCCGAAATGTGGTCCGAATCAAAAGTTGCCTTAATTTTCAAATCTGGTGAAACAACAAAACCAGAAAATTTCCGGATGATATCTTTGACGTGTTGCATTGGTAAAATATTTAATCAGATCTTATCGGAGAGAATGTCAACCTATCTCACAGCCAATGAATTCATAGATAAACGGGTCCAGAAGGCATTCATTAACGGAGTGAACGGCTATATAGAACACAACCAAGTCGTACATGAAATTCTGAAACATGCTCGATGTAAACAAAAAACATTGCACATCACATTCTTCGACCTGGCTGACGCGTTTGGCAGCGTGAGTCATCAGCTGATCTCTACGTCATTAAGCCGTTACGCAATACCTCAACCAGTAGCCCGTTACATTGATGTTCTCTACTCAAGACTGAATGGCAGAGTATGCGGTCCGGGGTGGCAATCGGAACGCTTTGCTTTCAGGAAAGGGGTTTTTCAGGGAGACCCTCTATCCCCAATTGTATTTCTCATGTGCTTCAACCCAATTATTGAATATCTTGAAACCCAGAAGCAGCAATATGGTTACGATTTCCCCGGCCAGAAATTAATAACTACCCCGTATGCCGACGACTTCAACCTGATAACTGGAAATAAAAGGTATCATCAAAAACTTGTTCAAGAAGTAGATAAACTTCTCAGTAGTATGGGCTTAACAGTCAAAGCTAAGAAGTGTCGTTCCTTATCAATTTCAGGCGGTAAACCAACAGTTATTGATTTTTCCTTAGCTAGGGAACAAATTGCATCTGTACAAAATAATCCTATTAAATTTCTCGGATCTCAAATTACTTTCAGGATGAAGACTTCAGAAACATATGATTTCATCAGAGATAAGGTTGATAGTACCCTCACGAATATAGATAGTGTAAACATAAAAAACGAGTATAAGCTAAGAATTCTTAATGATTATGCTCTCTCCTCTATGAGATATATGTTAACTGTACATGACCTTCATGCAACTCACCTTGGACAACTAGATACACTTCTAGACAAATACATTAAAAAGTGGATGGGCATCCCCCGGTGTGGTGCCAATATTGCTGTAGTTCATGCCCCAGCGGGGCTTAATATTCCCACTATCTCTGAACTCTACCAAACATGTCATTGCCTTGCCTACTGTAGATCGAAAGTTAAAGGCGACGAAATGGTAGTTCATGCCCTAGATCAACAACTGGCCAGAGAGGAAAACTGGACCAGAAAGTCATCTACAATTAAGGTTGCACACCAAATTCATCAAACCAGTTTACAAACGAATTGGAAAGATACTAAAAAATCAGTCAAAATGAACCTGAAAGAGGAAAGCAGGAAAAAGTGGAAAAATGAAATAGAACCTCTCCTAGTCCAAGGTGAATTCATGAAGGTACTAGAAATAGAAAACTGTGACTTGTCCTGGAAGTCCATCATCTTCAATCTACCACAAGGAGTTATGAAATTTGCAATAAATGCAGCGATTGATAGTCTGCCGAGTAATAAAAACTTGTATAGATGGGGTAAGCGAATAAATGACTTGTGTAGTTTATGTCAAGCCAAAGGTACTTTGCATCACGTATTGAATAATTGTCAGGAAATGTTAAATAGATACACGTGGCGCCACAATAACATTGTACATAATTTGCTAAAGAGCATCAAACAGAACGGCCTTGATAGTGATCACCAAGTATATGCTGACGTGGAAGGGGAGACAATCAGTGGAGGGACGGTTCCCCCAACCATTGTTCCAACACAACAAAGACCTGATTTATGTTTCATTAATTTTAGAAAAAAGGAAATACTAGTATTTGAGTTGACAATTCCATTTGAAACCAACATTCAACAGGCTCACCAAAGAAAGCTTGACAGGTACGCCGGACTTATACATGATATCTCAGAAGCCGGCTGGACTCCCAAATTACTGTGTATAGAGATAGGTTCCCGAGGTTTGATAACTCCTGACAACAAGAAAAGACTTATAGATATGTTGAAAACATGTAAATGCAAAGTAAGGTATCCACAACTGAGAAATGAAATCTTGAAAACCGTACTGTTTGGGTCGTATGTTATTTTTTACAGCCGGTCGGAACGCACCTGGCAATCACAACATTACTTGGGAGTGTAAGTGGTTTAACTACTTTGTATGACTTGCAATAGCGAGGCCTCTTTCTCTCCCTCTCCCTCTTTCTCTCTCTCTTCCTTTCCCTCTTTCTTTCTTCCTCTCTCTTCCCCTCTCCCTCTCTCTCTCTCTCTCTCTCTCTCTATCTCCCCCTCTCTCTATGGGGACAGGTTCTCGTGGTGTGATTACGCATGCTACTATATTGACAGATATGATGACGGTACCTAACTATAAGGTGTGGCATAATTATGTAATTGGGAAAAGTAATATTTCAAAAGTATATTCTGTGGGTTTATATTGTTTTTTACAGCCTATCTGAACTCACTTGGAATCACTACAACACTTGGCGAAGTAATTACTTTAAATTAGGATACGTATATAACTTGTTATAACGGGACCTCCCTCTCTATCTCTCCCTCTCTCTCTCTCTCCTCTCTCTCTCTCTCTCTCTTTCGCTCTCTCCCCTTCTTCAACTCTCTCTCTCTCTCTCTCTATGGAGATAGGTTCCCGTGGTTGATTACTCATTAAGAAGAGATTGATAGATATGACCACGGTATGTAAATGTATTACGAGGCATTGCTAACTAAGAAAGTAATAATTATTTTTGTTTTTGTTATTTTGTTAGGAATTATTAATGTTTTCATTTAAAACACTGACGTTATGATGTTCTCTTTTCCGTTTTGTTTTTGTGTATTGTAATTGTTCAACCCTGCATGAGATGCATTTAATGTAATACAAATCTCTGTCCTGGGTTTTATGTCACATCTTTATTATTATGTTATATGTATACTTTCTTGAATAAAGATGAATAAACAACTGGTACTCTATTAGCCTCAAACTTTGTGATAGTATGTATAATAATAATAAAGTCATTTTTATAAAGCGCATAATAAATTCTCTATGCGCTTTACAACAATCAATAATATACAATAAATTACATGATTAATCTAAAGATTTAAATATGCATGAATTACAGAAATACATATCGTATACAATGATGATAAAATCAGATGTAATATAAATGATATAAACTTATGAACACAATTATAAAATACAGTAGGTTTGTGGGTGCACCATGTGTGAGAGAGAGAGAGAGGTTTGAGGAGTCCTGAAAAGGACTCTGACTCCGTAATCTTTCTTGGGGGAGTGTAGTCCTGAAAAGGACAGTTTGTTATCTTTCTTAGCATATAGTTCATGAGCTCACGCACGCCAGCTATTCTCCACTCCTGACGACGGATAGTCAACCTGTTTGAAACGTCGAGCCACTCATCCTCTCCAAGCGCTATAGTTCTCCTGAGAACTATATGCTAAGAAAGATAACAAACAGTCCTTTTCAGGACTACACTCCCCCAAGAAAGATTACTGAGTCAGAGTCCTTTTCAGGACTCCTCAAACCTCTCTCTCTCACACATGGTGCACCCGCAAACCTACTTGTATATCTACATCACCATGCAAGCCGACACTTACAAGCAGCACAATTATAATAGTTAAATAATTATCATCTTTTATTGTAGTAAGGAAATAACATTATTTGACATAAACTAGCATGTAATTACAGACTATTGGATGAACATAAATGTCTTCAGAAGTGATCTGAATGAATCGACCGTCGGGGCGTTACGAATATTGAGGGGAAGGTTGGTCCATAGCTGAGGGATCTTTCGTCCTAGAATTGAGTATGGGTGCGTGGGACTTGTAGGAGACTTTGTTGCTAAGATCTGAGAGTGCAGGCAGGAACATATGGATGGATTATCTCACATAGATATGAAGGGGCTTTGCCTTGGGAGTATTTTGTATGTGAGAAGTAGAACTTTGAAGTCTATTAGTTTTTTGACAGGTAACCCGTGGAGACGGAAGGTGGATGGAAGATATGTGCTCTGACCGTCGGGATTGCTCAATCATTCTGGCTACGGTATTCTGATTGCGTTGTAGTTTGTTCACTTCTGAGTCTGGGAGGTGACTGAGTAGAGAGTTCCATGAGTCCAGTCGTGAAATGACGAATGCTTGGACGAGTTTCTTTATTGTTTTAGTGTCAAGGTACATCCGGATCTGTCGGATTTTGCGGATGGCAGCCATGGAAGATCTGCAGATGTTCTTACTTTGGGTTTTCATCGTAAGTTGGTGGTCAATGCTAGCTCCCAAGTTTCTTGCCTCTGCTGATGCTGCTATGTTGATATCGCCTACCATCAGGGTAACGCTGGGATTGGGCCGATTAAGGAATCTTGATGAGAAATGAGTAACCTCTGTTTTCTTATCGTTTATGGCAAGTTGCTTTCGAACAGCCCAACTTCTAATGTTCAGTTTGTCAGTGAATACATTACATTCTGAAGGATGAAATATGGCATAAATCTGGGTGTCGTCTGCGTAGATCATGCTTTTGAGCTTGTGAGCTGAAATGATGTCGTTGATCGGTGCGGTGTATACAGAGATGCCAACTAGTACGGATTTCCCGTAATTTCTACGGGAAATCGGCCGATTACGGGCGGTACGATTTTCATACCATAAATCCTGGATTTTGCAGATTTTGCCGATTTTCAAAATTAGCACTTTAAGGTTTAGCACGTACTTTTGACTATTGCAGCGCAGCCATCCTTGAATCCATGCATAGAAATCCCATAGGGCTTCCGATTGGACAATTTGTTATCTAGCACACCCCTTTCACAGTGCAGGTGCATACATGTGTGTCTTTGTATATTTTGACTGTGTACACGTGTGCGTGTGTGCCCAGCAGAGAAAGACAGCTTCGCGAGCGGGGGCCGGGTGAAATACCTCTCTTGGCCGCGCCGCTACCGCGCGGCCAGCGCCAGACCTCGCTACGCTAGCGCCGTGTACACTGTCGGATTTCTCACAGGCTGTCACAGCGTTCGTCGATTTTCGTCGACAATCTGAACTCATGTTGGTTGGATTTAGATATCAATCATCATGTCTTCCACAACTAAGAAGCGTGGCAAGAAGTTACAGACTTTTAAAGAAGAATACAGTAAGAAATGGAAATGCATCGTTCCTTCAAAGAAAAGCCTGAATCATGCTAGGTGCACGATATGTGCATCAGATTTCAACATTGGACATGGCGGAGCAACTAATGAGCTTACAGGTGCAAGAAGGCTGCAAAAGACTATAGCATCATATCAGAACATGTGATTGTGAGGGAGTTCATCTAACCTTTCAACAGAACACTTTCAATATGGAGTTGACACCAACTTATGAACTTACATGTGCAAGGACGCTGCAAAAGACTATAGTAACATATCAAGACATTTTGTCATGAGTTCATCCAGTCTTTCAGTAGAATACTTTCAATATGGAGTTACATGCACATGTAACACCAACTAATGAACAGGTATGTTACTTTTATTTAACTTGTTGTGCTATCGCGCTTGCCTGCGGGAGCTGCGCTTGCCAGCGTGCAGAAAAATTTGTGTCGCGCAGAAAATTACTGATTTTGTCTCCAAATTACTGATTTTTAGCCTTATGATTACTGATTTGTGCTCTGAAAGGTTGGCATCCCTGTGTATAGGGTGAACGTGAGTGGCCCCTTGACAGAACCCTGAGCAACCCCTTAGTATCCTTGACATTGCGTGAGGTACTGGTCCCAACTTTGATGATGTGACTCTGTTGTGAGAAGTACGATCTAAACCAGCTGAAAGACCATCAAAAGACAATATCATTAGATTTAAAGTTTGTAGGTCAAAGGTCACATGTTAATGTCTGAGATTCAAGGTTTTTAGCCTTGCTATCGCAATTTCTAAACATGGTGACAGTATAACCATAGAAAGATGTCCCAATCACATTTTGGGATTCTTAGGTCAAGATCATAGTCGTTGGTTGACATTTGATTATAGGCTTTTTGTTTTCATTGTGATATGTCACAAATATTTTCATCCATTTCCTATACTGAGTGAGGTCGGAGGCATATAGGAGACTCGTGCAGTTGCATTTGTTGTGTTTCATATTATTTCAGTGTTATTAGGAGTAGAAATTACCAATGGAAGCAGGTTTAAAGCCCTATAAAGAATACATATAGAATTTAGAACAAGAATGCTATTACTAAATCATCCTCTCCATACAAAATTTTGTGTATTTTTTGTGTGATTATGAATGCAACTATGTGACAAGTAGAATTTGTGTTCGATATTAAAGAACAGTAACACCCTCGTAGCCAAGAAGATCTAGAAGCACTGACCCCCTGCGCGATGCAATGCATCCAACACTGGATTTGGACAATCTACACAAGAGTGAACGGTGTTCTCAAGAAGAAGAAGAAGACCACTTAACTCATAGCCTGCCATGAGGCTGCGTGCACGCTATTGTTACGCTGCTTCTTGCACGCTAGCAAACATTCGTAATAGCAGTTATTGTTCATGCCCATTGGACTCTGTCTAGTGTTTTGCACACGCTATTGTTAGTACCATCGCGTTAATCCGATTATCTCGTTATAAATCTGGCACTGGGGGGATTAGCCCTGTGGCAGGATAAGAGTTAAATGATTCTTTTGATGAAATTAATTTTTTGACAGACAGAAACTTATTTTTGAAAATTCCTCTTCAATCATTTTGTATAGGATATGTACTTTTCAATCAGTATGTACATGATCTACATTATTTTGATCAATAATCCAAGTATTTCAAATTTTGAATTAAGGGGGATATGTGTCATGTATTTTTTTAACAGCCAATTTCGATAATGGCCTAAATTTACCTCTACTTTACCATAAACATACACGTCCTGACTTTAAGGGTTTAAAGATTTATGAATAACTTCAATACATTAAAAGCAGATAAAAATTCCAAGGTATTATTTATTTCAGTGGTGTTAGGAGTAGGACTAATTAATGTAAACTGCTTTTAAGTTTTTTGAAGAATACTTATAGGATATTGGGGGAAAATAATAACGTAATCACCCTTCTGATGGAAACTGGAGTGTAAGACAAGGACTAAATTTAAAAAAAAACTGTAGAATTTTCTTTGTTAAGAATAGAGCGCTTTCGCAAACTCGATGGAAGCAAAGACGACAGGATTCGTACAGGATTCACTCAACCAAGTTCGTCCTGTACTATGCTACCCACTTCATTTGTAACCTCTATATAAAGCGCTTTCGCAAATATGACGGAAGGCAAAAACAAGGGTAACTGAGCAGAACAATCAATCTACGCATGTGCCAACCAGAATTTTCACTGTCTTGTTGAATTCACAACCGTTCTCGGCCATAAAAGCGTTCATTCCCTAAACACGACGAAAGAGCTGTATCGCCATGCAATAGGCTGTTAATTGTAATGCATAAGTCTTTGTGAAGTGCCTCAATACAAATTATTTCATTCACTTGATAAGAATAATTGTATTTCAAAAGACAGAATCTGAACTGCATATATTAGTTGATCTCGGTTGAGAAAATTATCCCGTTGTCTTTGCTTCCGTCGTGTTTGCGAAAGTGCTTTACTGTGAATATGCATACAGCTGTGTTACAAATATAGTTAGTGATGAATGTAAGAATGCATTAAGAATAAGTACTAGAAAATATACCATGCACTTATAGATATCTGTGTAACTTTATTTACAAACAATGCAGGTCCAAACTCTTAAGCTTCATGTCGTTTTGCGTCCCACACCAGCCTCATCACATCAACTAGCAGAAGCACTTTGTTCTATGCCAAACCTGACTGACCTGACACTTCAAATGGATCTCAATGAGGAGTTCTGCTCTGCATTGAAAGCAAATGCATCATCCATACAGGTATGTGTTCCCTAATGTTTACGTCATGGAGAGGGTCATTGAAAGAAAGAAAGATCAGTAATGATGAGATGGTGCACATGAATAATTTTTTTCTTTTTCTTCAAAATACCCTTTTTTTAAAGGTCATTCACTTTATATAACAGAAAATTCATGAAAAAAGGAATAAAAGCAAACTGCACCTTTGCTGAATCTGTTGAGATTACTATGTCAGAGCTGCCAAGTAGTACGGATTTACCGTATTTCGTACGCAAATCAACTTAAAATACGGACGTACGTTTTTTCATGTTAAAATACGGAAGAAGAAAAAATCAGTTATGTATAAGTCTATGGGCGGTGCGTGCGCCGTGTCTATGGGCATGGCTTTTAAAGTTTTGTGATTGCAGCGGATCGGCAGTCGTACTGTAGCTAGATTTACACACTGTGGTATCCGCCTAAGCTCCCGGGCGACCGGCCGGCCAGGCCCCCGATGGAAATGCGGAGCACATAGTAGTTTCGTGCACATAATGCATACGCAGTTCGCACACATTCACAATACACAGAAACTAACTCAACTCACAAGGCCATACAGCGGCGCGCGCAGTATAGTGTGAAGCAAAGTTTTTGCGAGTGACGAGTGCTGAACTACTAGTGACCAAATTGGTACGTAATATGTTTATTTAGTCTTTTTCTGACCCGAATGCAATCCCATTAAAAAAATGTTATTCCGTCTAAAATTGTGTTATTTATAACTTAAAACCATGAAATGTGAGTAGAATTTTTTTTTTTTTTTACTGTTGTCCCACATACCGATATATTTGTTATAACGAAACGTGCAAAATCAATGCCGGATTTTTTCCTGTAAAATCGGTATAAACCTAGTTTCGTAGACAGAAATCAAATTTTGTTATAATAAAACTGTAAATAATTACATTAATGATGTTCCTATACCTCAGAATTTTTCTTACAACTGTTTAATTAAATGCCCTAGTATGAGTGATGGCATCAATTTCAGTCTAGTCTACGAAATGAAAGTTGAAACTAGCTTTGGCTTGGCCTTTAGAATTAGTGTCTAGAACGAGGAAAAAAATATGGCTATGATTTTGCATGTTTCGTTATAACAAATACATCGGTATGTGGGACAACAGTAAAAATATTCACTCACATTTAATGGTTATAAGTTATAAATAACACAATTTTAAATGGAGGTATCTAGGCCTACATTTTTGGAAAATGGGATTGCATTGTCCATGATAACAATTCGGGACAGAAAAAAGAAGGAAAAAAAAAATATTACCTACCAATTTATTTAATTTTTTGGTTGTACAACACAATTGTTTACGTGTGGGACGGAAACGTAATATGTGATCGAACATTGCCGATATGCATGCATATTTTTTTCACGCGGAATTATGATTACCTTCAATACATTGATATCAAATGCAAATTTATGTGTATTATTTGTTTCAGTGGTGTTAGGAGTAGGAATTATTAATATAAACTGGTTTCAAACTTATAGAAGAATACTTATAGGATGTTTGAAAGAAATTTGAGAGAACGTAATCACCCTCCTGATGGAAACTGTAGTGTTGTACAAAAATTGAATAAAAAAAAATAAAAAAAATGAATTTGTTTTGTTAAGAATGTGACTATGCAAACAGCTGCGTTAAGAATGTTGGTGATGAATATAATAATGCATTGAGAAATAAGTACTAGTGAATAAAAACAATTCTTGTGTATAGGTGAGCTGTTGAACTATTTTCACAAACAATGCAGGTCCAGACTCTCAAGTTTAAAGATGTCCAGTGTCCTACACCAGCCTCATCACGTCATCTAGTAGAAGCACTTTGTTCTATGCCAAACCTGACTGACTTGACATTTGGAATGCATCTCAATAAGGAGTTCTACTCTACATTGGAAGCAAAAGCATCATCCATACAGGTATGTGTGGCCTAATGTTAATGTCATGGAGAGGGTCATTTGAAGAAAGGTCATTAATGATGACATGGTGCACATGAATTTAAGTTTTTTTTTCCTTCCAAATACCCTTTTTAAACGCTGTTTACTGTATACATCAGAAAAGTCATGAAACATGGAATAAAGGCAAACTACACGTTTGCTTGTTCTGTTGACATTGGTATGTGGTTAAACATTATATTGATCAATTCTCAATATCCTAATATGTCCAAGTTTGATCGATAGAAAAAATATGTTTATAATTTTTAAACAGCCAATTTGATAAAGGCTTGCAGTTACTAAAACTGTACCATAAACACAAACCTCCTGACTTAAGGTTCTTGTGCACATGACACCATATTTATGAATACCTTCAATACATTAATAGCAGACGCTAATTCCTAGGTATTACTTATTTCAGAGTTGTTAGGATTGGTACTCATTTATGTAAACAGGTTGAAAGCATTTTGAAGAACACTTCTCGAATATTGGACCAAATATTATGTATTCACCCTTCTGGTAGAAACTGGAGTGTTAGACAAGAGTCGATTTATAAAAAACTCCATTAAATTGTCTTTGATAAGAATGTGACTATGCATACAGCTGTGTTATGAGTATAGTTGGTAATGAATATTAGAATGCATTGAGAAATTAGTACTAGTAAATAAAACATAATTACTCATGTACAGATGAGCTGCTAAACTATATTAAAGGTATTACAAAGTTTTGGTATGGGATCATGAATTTGGTTCAAATGAACATATTGGAAGCATATGCGATCCTACAATATTGAGTGATCGTTGTCACGGTTGAAATCGAGTCTAAAGTGATGAAATTGTAAATAATTAACACTTTATGTTGTATAGCTCCCTCTAAAGGTCAAAATATTTGTTTAACTATAAACAATGTGTCTTGACTATAATCGACCGATTGGCTATTCCTGTTTGGAAATTATATTTCACAACTACATATTCTGAGATCTTCATGGTCGCAGCTACCATTGTATGGCCGTAGGCGCTATTTGAAATTTATCCAAATTTACCGGGAGCACCGGTAAATTCTGATATTCAATTTTTCCCAAAAGCAGAAGTGTTTTAGAGGCTAAATTTTCTAGTGTTTATAATACATCCACATAGGCATCCAAATATAATACATTTGTAATGAATCACTATCCAGCCAATTTTCAAAATTTCCCAAAACTTTGTATTACCTTTAACAAACAATGCAGGTCCAGATTCTCAAGTTTGAAGATGTCCAGTGTCCTACACCAGCCTCATCACTTCATCTAGTAGAAGCACTTTGTTCTATGCCAAACCTGACTGACTTGACATTTGGAATGGATCTCAATGAGGAGTTCTACTCTACATTGAAAGCAAAAGCATCATCCATACAGGTATGTGTGGCCTAATGTTAATGTCATGGAGAGGGTCATTTGAAGAAAGAAAGGTCATTAATGATGACATGGTGCACATGAATTTAAGTTTTTTTTTCTTCCAAATACCCTTTTTAAAGGCCGTTTACTGTATACATCAGAAAAGTCATGAAACATGGAATAAAGGCAAACTACACAATTGCTTGTTCTGTTGACATTGGTATGTGGTTAAACATTATATTGATCAATTCTCAATATCCTAATATGTCCAAGTTTGATCGATAGAAAAAATATGTATATAATTTTTAAACAGCCAATTTGATAAAGGCTTGCAGTTACTAAAACTGTACCATAAACACAAACCTCCTGACTTAAGGTTCTTGTGCACATGACACCATATTTATGAATACCTTCAATACATTAATAGCAGACGCTAATTCCTAGGTATAACTTGTTTCAGAGTTGTTAGGATTGGTACTTATTTATGTAAACAGGTTGAAAGCCTTTTGAAGAACACTTCTCGAATATTGGACCAAAAATTATGTATTCACCCTTCTGGTAGAAACTGGAGTGTTAGACAATGTCAATTTATAAAAAAACTCCATTGAATTGTCTTTGATAAGAATGTGACTATGCATACAGCTGTGTTATGAGTATAGTTGGTAATGAATATTATAATGCATTGAGTAATTAGTACTAGTAAATAAAACATAATTACTCATGTACAGATGAGCTGCTAAACTATATTAAAGGTAATACAAAGTTTTGGTATAGGATCATGAATGTGGTTCAAATGAACATATTGGAAGCATATGCGATCCTACAATATTGAGTGATCGTTGTCACGGTTGAAATCGAGTCTAAAGTGATGAAATTGTAAATAATTAACACTTTATGTTGTATAGCTCCCTCTAAAGGTCAAAATATTTGTTTAACTATAAACAATGTGTCTTGACTATAATCGACCGATTGGCTATTCCTGTTTGGAAATTATATTTTACAACTACATATTCTGAGATTTTCATGGTCGCAGCTACCATTGTATGGCCGTAGGCGCTATTTGAAATTTATTCAAATTTACCGGGAGCACCAGTAAATGTTGATATTCAATTTTTCCCAAAGGCAGAAGTGTTTTAGGGGCCAAATTTTCTAGTGCTTATAATACATCCACGTAGGTATCCTATTATAATAAATTTGTAATGAATCACTATCCAGCCAATTTTCAAAATTTCCCAAAACTTTGTATTACCTTTAACAAACAATGCAGGTCCAGACTCTCAAGTTTGAAGATGTCCAGTGTCCTACACCAGCCTCATCACATCACCTAGTAGAAGCACTTTGTTCTATGCCAAACCTGACTGACTTGACATTTGGCATGGATCTCAATGAGGAGTTCTACTCTACATTGAAAGCAAATGCATCATCCATACAGGTATGTGTGGCCTAATGTTAATGTCATGGAGAGGGTCATTTGAAGAAAGAAAGGTCAATAATGATGACATAGTGCACATGAATTTAAGTTTTTTTTTCTTCCAAATACCCTTTTTAAAGGCCGTTTACTGTATACATCAGAAAAGTCATGAAACATGGAATAAAGGCAAACTACACGTTTGCTTGTTCTGTTGACATTGGTATGTGGTTAAACATTATATTGATCAATTCTCAATATCCTAATATGTCCAAGTTTGATCGATAGAAAAAATATGTATATAATTTTTAAACAGCCAATTTGATAAAGGCTTGCAGTTACTAAAACTGTACCATAAACACAAACCTCCTGACTTAAGGTTCTTGTGCACATGACACCATATTTATGAATACCTTCAATACATTAATAGCAGACGCTAATTCCTAGGTATAACTTGTTTCAGAGTTGTTAGGATTGGTACTTATTTATGTAAACAGGTTGAAAGCCTTTTGAAGAACACTTCTCGAATATTGGACCAAAAATTATGTATTCACCCTTCTGGTAGAAACTGGAGTGTTAGACAATGTCAATTTATAAAAAAACTCCATTGAATTGTCTTTGATAAGAATGTGACTATGCATACAGCTGTGTTATGAGTATAGTTGGTAATGAATATTAGAATGCATTGAGAAATAAGTACTAGTAAATAAAACATAATTACTCATGTACAGATGAGCTGCTAAACTATATTAACAAACAATGCAGGTCCAGACTCTCAAGTTTGAAGATGTCCAGTGTCCTACACCAGCCTCATCACATCATCTAGTAGAAGCACTTTGTTCTATGCCAAACCTGACTGACCTGACACTTGCAATGGATCTCAATGAGGAGTTCTACTCTACATTGAAAGCAAAGGCAACATCCTTACAGGTACGTGTGTTCTCATGTTACAGTTATTGAGAGGGTCATTGAAAGAAAGAAAGAGCAGTAATACTTATATAGTATGTATATATGTTTTAGGTTTTCAAAATACACTTTTATTAAGCCATTCACTTGATATATCAGAATAGGCATGAAACATGGGATGAAAGCAAACTGCACATGTTTTGAATAAGTTAAAATTCAGTTTTTGTATAAGATTTACATTATTTTGATCAATAATCCAAATCCAAGCATTTCCAATTTTGATTGAGGATCAAATTAACCTAAACTGTACCACAGACACAAACCTCCTGACTGAGGGTTCATGTGCACATGAAATCATCCTTCATTTTGATGGAAGCTGTAGTATTAGACAAGAATTGAATTTAAAAATAATTTTATTGAATTTTCTTTGTTGAGAATGTGAATATGCAGCTGTGTTATGAATATAGCTGGTGATGAATGTAAGAATGCATTGAGAAATTAGTACTAGTAGATGAAAATAATTATTGATGTATAGATGAGCTGCTGAACTATATTAACAAACAATGCAGGTGCAGACTCTCAAGTTTGAAGATATCCAGTGTTCCAAACCAGCCTCCTCACATCACCTAGCAGAAGCACTTTGTTCTATGCCAAACCTGACTGACCTGACACTTGACATGGATCTCAATGAGGAGTTCTACTCTACATTGAAAGCAAAAGCATTATCCATACAGGTATGTGTGGCCTAATGTTAATGTAATTGTGTGGGTCATCGGAAGAAAGAAAGATCATTAATGATTATATGGTGCACATGAATATGTTATTTTTATTCAAAATACTTTTTTTTTAAAGGCCATTCAATTTATATATCAGAATAGTCATGAAACATGGAATATGAAAGCAAACTGTGCATGTTTTTATTCAGTTGAAATTCCAGAGTGTATTTGTAGAATTTCATTGACTCTTTGACCCCTTCTCAGGGTATGAGAGTACAAACAAACAATTCAACTCAATTCAATTCTCATTTATTTATTTCTCAGTTAAAAGTTACATTGATACAAAAGATACAAAATGTTTCATAAACAAATTTAGAAAATGAAATGGGGAACTACATAAATAAAGCCCTTAGGTCTTGTACAAGCGTAGTTCCCAGAGCATTCATAGCATAATGTAAAGCAAAGATAACCACCAAAAAAAAATGAACAGAAATATAAACAAAAAATAAATAACTATACATATTTGAGATAAAGAAACTGCTTTAAATTTTTTTGAAAGAATTAACTCACTTGCATTCAGATATATCCTTGGGGATGGAGTTCCAAATCACAGCAAAATTATGTCGTACTTATTTTATTACCTTATTTGTTTTTACTGGCCATAATTGAAAAGAATCCTTAAAACAGGTATTGTGATTATGTATCTGGAAATTAAGAGTGAACATCTCTAAAATATTAATAGGTAATTTGTATTGAAAGTAAAAGAAACCAAGGAGGGCAATGGAGTAATAGTACAAATCAAAAATATTAATAGATTTCAATTTTCTAACCAGTGGGGCAGAATGGGCACGATAATGAAAACAAAAAAGTATAAATAGCAATGCATGACTTGTGAATAACAGATGCAGACCACCTGAAGTGTGTCTGCATCAGAAACGGATTTAATTTTTAAACATCTGTCACATCTGGCCACTGAAGAAGAGTGTGACACTAACCCATTTCTTTTGTTGTTTTTTGGACAAAGATCATCGGCCTCCGCCTGCCGGATGGAGGGTGTTTTATGCCATTTTTTGATTTTTCACATTTATACATTATACATAGATAATAACACAAAGATACAATCGATAATAGGTCTATAGTGTATGAAAGTACAAACGTGAACAATGTAACCAACTAGTAAATACAATGTATACATACAATGTAGATAGTGACAAGAATAAAAAATGTATAAGTATAATGCAGTCTATTTACAAGCTAAAGAGTGTAGGGTTCAGCTGTAATTGTACTTCCTGAAAGGCTTGGAGAGAAGTGCTTCTAGTATCTAAAAGTTTTGTCATGTGCAAAGCACTTGGGAGTTATACCCCTTTCAAATCGGCCTGATTTTCATTGGATGCATCCGGACGCATTCGATAAATAGGCCACTATGGATGGTACAGAGGAGAAAAAGGTGATAGAATAACCGATGAAAAGAAGAGAAATAGGCGATTAAATTCTCCTTCTCAAGAGCAGGAGAAATTCTTTTTCTATCGGTTTGACAACGATGAAACAGCCACTGTTAATGCGTTCGTGAGAAAACACTGATTAAAAGACCAATGAAAATGGTCAAGGGTCGCAGTATACGAGCGCTTTACCGTAACCAGCTGTGTTGACTTTTTGTTAAACTTGCTGCATGCTAGCTAGATTGGGCACAGGCTTTAATAATTGTGCACTAATTCTTCACTTCCGGCAAGTGCTCGCCACAGCGAGTGAATTTCACCCGCAGTATGAAAAGGACAGCAGGGAAAGCGGCAGTTTCACCTTTGTTTACATAAGGAAAATTCAATCATTATTTTCATTGGTGTGACTCCGATAGAAGCACTAAGAAAGGGGTATTAGTCTTACAAAACTTTTTAGGTTAATATAAACATCTCTCTCTTTGAAAAAATCGAAAAACAAAATATAGTGAAATTCATCTCCTATATCAGTGGACAGGCAGAGTGTGCTCTGCAAATTACAATGTGGTGTGTTTGCATCAAATGGACCTTTGTTTACAGGTAATTTTTTAGATCTACACCAAAACTTACAGAGAGTAAAGCATCAGTTTTATTTAAGGGTGAGTAAATAGCTTTCAAATATATGGCTGCCTTTAAAGTAGCCACACGAAGAATCAAAAGTGTTTTGAATTAATGCAAAACTCATATCATTGCAAAGGGGAAGCCTTACTGATCAAATACAACAACTCTCCTCTTCACAATATGTTTGGGGTCCGCAGTAATCAACTCTAAAAAATGTTAGTTTTGAGATCCAGATTTTCTGCCTTCAGCGGTCCACGGGACACGGCTGGCTAGCTGCAGACTAATACACGCATGACTCCGGTACTGAGCTGTTTGTCCAGTGTGTGACGTCACTATTCAGAGCTCGCTACGCTCGTGTGTTTGGCTTACGTTCAGGGGCATTTGGGGTTCTAAGAAGGGTCTTGAAAAATTGCATTTTACGCCTTTCCATGATATCTATATGATTTCTCAGCAAATTATTCGTGTTTTTCAAGAGAAAATCTTTCCATCCATATGTAATTTGTTCTAATTATCAGTTGTAGTGAATTTCTCTTTGTGTAGCTCTTTTAAATATTCTTCAAAACAGTCCTGACAAAAAATATAATTTAGTCTCAGTTTTAACAAAGAATTAATATTTTTGCCCAATCCACTATTTGGCCTAGCCAAATATTGGATAGACCAGCTTGATTAAATGCGTCTTCAATAAATTTTAACCATGAGAAGGTTAAATCCAAATGTTCATCTTTATGAATGGCAGAAATGAATTTCAAAAGGATATATGTGACCCGGCACCACAAAACCAACAAAAAGTCGCAACCAGCGATTCTCCGTAATCAGCTAAAATGTCAATTTAGGTGAAAAAAATAGATTTTTTTTTTTTTGCATTTTCTGAAAGAGTGGTCTTTTCTGTACCTAGTATCAAAATTTGGAAGTCTAAAACATAGTAGAAGATGTGTTTTTAACGGTTTTTCTAGACCAGTTTTTTTCGCACAGCCTTCGGTCTCTTCCAAAATTTGATCACTTTTCCCGAGCGAAATAATCGTAGTCCGGAAATGGTCGGTCGTTGCTAACGGGTCGTGTTACGCGGTCTGTGATTGGTCCGTTATAGCAATCAGTGCGGCGCGCCATTTTGTTTGTATCCGCTTTCACATCCGAGTTCCAGATTTGCGTTCGTCTTATATTCTCCGTTAACGACATCGAGTAGCTTGATTGTACATCACATATCCAGAATTTGTTGATCAAGAGTAACAACATTATTATATTTTATACATTTGAGAGTGACAAGTTGCGAAAAAGTCTACAACGTCGTTACAATGCCAGGTTTTGTACGTGAGCAGAGCCGTGGGATGGTACCGGGGTGCACCAACGCAGATGCCCGGGTAGCTCGGGCGGTCAACGAAGCGATGATGCGGGGGCTAGCTGCGGGGGATCAGGCCAACCTTACAGCTTTGCTTACTGAACACTTCGGGCAAGACAGCGACGAGAGAATTCTTGATAATGTGGTTTTGAAGAATACGTCAGAGCTCCTAAGTAGTGCATTTTTATGCCTCCGTTACGAAGTAGCCGGAGGCATTATGTTTTCGGGTTGTCCGTCCGTCCGTCCGTACGTCCCGTTCTCGTGATCGCGTTATCTGAAGAACCGATTGATGGATTTCTGCCAAACTTTGGTCATGTATGTATCTTGCAGAGCCGATGAACTGATTAGATTTTGGGGTCACGAGGTCAAAGGTCACAGGGCTCATTATGTATGCAAAAACAGCTCGTGATCGCGTTATCTCAAGAACCGATCGATGGATTCCTGCCAAACTTTGGTCATGCATGTATCTTGCAAAGCTGATGAACTGATTAGATTTTGGGGTCACGAGGTCAAAGGTCAAAGGTCACAGGGCTCATTATGTATGCAAAAACAGCTCGTGATCGCGTTATCTCAAGAATTGATTGATGGATTCCTGCCAAACTTAGGTCATGTATGTTACTTGCAGAGCCGATGAACTGATTAGATTTTGGGGTCATGAGGTCAAGGTCAAAGGTCCTGCGGCTCATTATATATGCAAAAATAGCTTGTGATCGCATTATCATTAGAACAGATTGATAGATTCCTTCCAAACTTAGGTCATGTATGTTACTTGCAGAGCCGATGAACTGATTAGATTTTGGGGTCATAAGGTCAAGGTCAAATGTCATGGGCTCATTATGTATGCAAAAATAGCTTGTGAAGGCTTTCTCATTAGAACTGACAGATGGATTACTATTTAACTCAGGACATCTTGCAGAGCCAATGAACTGAGTAGATTTTAGGGTCATGAGGTCAAAGATCAAAGGGTCATATGAGAAATTGCTTGTAACCACGATATTCTGAGAACCTGTTAATGGATAACGAAACTTGAATTTGAAAAATTTCTTCTGTTTTGGTTTGTAAACTTGCTCTATGACGGAGGCATCATTTTCGACTGCGCGCAGTCGAAGTTCCATCTAGTTTACGTATTAATACTTTTTTTTTTGGGGGGGGGTAAAATATGCTTTTACATTTTCCTGTGCTAAAATACTTTTTTGAAAGTTCAGAGTATGGCTGTGCGAACGTGGCTGGCTGTGAGAACGAGCATATATGCATAGTTGTGTTGGCGATTCCTGCAGCGCTCACGCATACACATTGCACACAATACAGGGGATGTACACCACTCAAAGACGTGGGCATTTCCCCAAGCTATGCATACAGTACAATACATGGATGGATCTTCATATTCATAACACATGCAAATGACATTTCAATGCAATACACACAGTGTCACTCACTAACTACCGGTAGTACAAGAAAGTCCTGATGTCACTTCCAAAAATACATCCCAAAAGGCAAATTTGGCTGTCAAAATGCAGAATTGGACCCATACTTCCAAAGCATGTGGGGGCTTAGCCCAGTTTTAAGAAACAGCTTTGACGCTAGTTCAGAAGTGTATCCAGACTTTGACGCGTAACTCCGGCATGAAGATACCCTACTAAACATACCGAAAATTGACTAAAATCTTCATCAATTGTTCAAATAATGGTCATGATTTAAAAGTTCTGTTTCTTACCTGTGTTGTGTCAATTTTCTTATCTTTTGTGGAGTATTTTTCCAAAAAACGAAGACTTATAATATACACTTTCTCGAGGGATTCACGGCAAACCGCTCCACAATACAATTGCATACCATAGCAACGGTGGGGTGCGGTCGCGCGAGTGTGTTGAGTTAGTGACTGTAATCAAAGCAATTCATCCATAAAGATGAATTGTTTTGATTACAGTCGCTAACTTAACATCCTGTGAGAAAGTGTATATTATAAGTCTTTGATTTAAGAACAAATACTCCACAAAAGATAAGGAAATTGACACAAAACAGGTAAAAAACATAACAACTTTTAAATCATGACCATTATTTGAACAATTGATGAAGAATTACCGTAGTCGATTTCGGTATGTTTTAGTAGGGTATCTCTAAGTCGGAGTTACGGGTCAAAGACTGGATACACATCTAAATTAGCGCCACAGCTTTGCCAAAAAAGCACTACAAATCAAATAATCAGCAATTTTGTTACAAGTTTTTTTCAATTATCGCAAGCCCTTCGAGTGTGATGGTATCTTCAAAAAATCCAAATAAGAAACAAACACTGGACCTGCTGATGCATTGACTTTATGTACAAAGTTGATTGGAACTCAGACTTGCCTTGATTTGACCCGATGAAGCACCAATGGGCGCCGCAACTTCCGCATAGAACATCCTCGTGTGGTGGGCAGTAATTCAACAGCCCTCGTACTCATTGACTTGCCGTTTTATTCTCAGATTTTCTAAAATTCTGTGATGTATTTAAATATATTTGATATATGTTTTAGTTTGTGAAAATACAATTTTATTTTTTTTTACCAATATTTTGTCTTCTTCTTCAATTGACAGGTCGGCAGCTCTTAATGATTGAAAGCGTGGTTATTCAAAGAAACATAGTTACAATAGCATTTTATAGGGAAAATAATGAAAAACGTTTAAACAGGCAAAATTTGTTTTGTCACCTAAAAATATGTTTTTTCAAGCTGAATAATATGTATTTTGAAAGTGACAGGTTGGCAGCTCTGATACTTACAGGATATTTGAAAGAAAACAGAAATTACGTGATCATCCTTCTGATTGGAACTATAGTGTAAGACAAGAATTGAATTAAAATAAACTATTGAATTGTCTTTGTTAAGAATGTGAATATTACTCATGTATAGATAAGCTGCTGAACTATAGTATATTAACAAACAATCCAGGTCCAGACGCTCAAGTTTGAAGACGTCCAGTGTCTCACACGAGCCTCATCACATCACCTAGCAGAAGCACTGTGTTCTATGCCAAACCTGAATGACCTGACACTTCGAATGGATGTCAATGAGGAGTTCTACTCTACATTGAAAGCAAAGGCATCATCCATACCGGTATGTGTGTACTAATGTCAAAGTCATGGAGAGGGTCTTTGATAGAAACAAAGATCAGTAGTCATTACATGGCCTATGCACTTGTATATATGTGATTTTTTTGTTTGTGAAAATGAAACTTCTACCTTGAAAAACATCTGCTTTATCTACTTCTTTTGTTAGATCTAAATGTTTCTATTATTTTATGCTTAAATTTTACCATAGCAGCCGAATACCTCCGGCTAATATCAGAATACATCTCATATGAAGTTATTTTCATCCATGTTTGGCAATGTTAACGGTAGTGCTTTTCTTTTAGTGTATTCTTTTAAAACCTGATATATTTACTTAGTTATCCCAAGTTTTGATACTCATTGCTGTTGCAAGGCAAGTTTGGACTCGTCACAGAAGGTATATGTGTAGTATTTTAGTTGTCCTACATGCTGAAACAAACCTGAACAAAAACAAGTGATTGTACCAAGATATTTCATTAAAAACTATGAGAGCATAATGAGAGCGACAACAACTACCTTAAAATTATTGTAAACAGATACATAACTTGGACAAAGAGTTGTCCAAGAAATGCCACAGAAATAGTAATATTTCAGGAGTTACTAGGTACATTTTTATCGGAATGGGCCTGCTGCGAAGTTCTTATACATGTACTGTTCATCTTGATCATTCCGCTATATTCCACTCTACTGTCCTCTGCGGTAAACATTAGTATAGCAATGGATTCGAGCATAGTGATTAACACTAACAATAGATGAGCAGCAGGCCCATTTCAACTATCTGCTTACTGTAGGTTGCCCTTTTTTGTGAGTGCCCCCTTCATTTTGTGGGGTGCTCCTCCACCAATTTCTTTTTGAAATTTGTGTAAATCTCTTGTGCAAAATTTGTTTTACTCTAGCTTTTGGTAATTCTCCATACTTTTTCTTTTATTTTTCCCATTTTCATTTTGTTTATGGGGTGTTATACTGTAGTTCTTGGGTGTATATTCCCCAAGAAAAAATATATGCCAGAATGAAATAGATCCACTTAATAGTAACAGATACAAGTTTTAAAACAATGTTGCTGTTTTATGTTACAGGATTGTTTTCCTCAAGTTAGGAAGAAAAACTTCACTTTCAATGGAGTTGCCCAAGATGACTTGGACTCATTTCTTCACACCCTCATATGTTCGCAAAGGTCAGTGCAGTAAATATGATTTCAAAAGGGGGAGGGGTTATAATGGGCCATTGTGCCTCCTTCCCCCTAGTCTGCCAATGCTGTAGAGGTCCCTCCCTTATATTAATGTGTATCTTCATCAAAGATCGGTGTTTAATTTTGATGGAATTTAGTCAGAATGCTATGTTTACTATTTCATTTTGTGTACTTTTTTATGCCACTTGGATTTCGAGGAAAGTGGGGGGGGGGTTATGGGTCATTGTGCCTCCTTTCCCCTAGTCTGACAATGCTATAAAGGTCCTTCCTCCTTTATATTAATGTGTATCTTCATCAAAGATGGGCATTTGATTTAACTTTATTTTGGGTTTGTCCGTCTGTACGTCCCGTTCTCGTGATCGCGTTATCTCAAGAACCGATTGATGGATTAATCCTGCCAAACTTAGGTCATGTATGTATCTTGCAGAACCAATAAATTGAGTAGATTTTGAGGCCACGAGGTCACAGGGCTCATTATTATGCATAAATAGCTTGTGATCACATCATTAAAACCGATGGACAGATTACCATTAAACGCAGGACATGTATGTATCTTGCTGAGCCAATGAACTGATTAGATTTTGGGGTCTCAAGCTTAAAGGTCAAAGGCCATGGGGCTCATTACATATGCAAAAATAGCTCGTGATCACATTAAAACCGATGGACGGATTACCATCAAACTCAAGACATGTATGTCTCTTGCAATGCCAATGAACTGATTAGATTTTAGGGTCATGAGGACAAAGATAAAAGGTTCATACATGTGTAACATGGTGGAATATTGCTCATGTAGTCCTTCTCTCTTCTTGTTGTATTCTCTCTCTTTCTCTCTTTCTCTCTTTCTCTCTTTCTCTCTCTCTCTCTCTCTCTCTTTATCTTTGTCTCTTTCTGCTGTATCTTTCTTTGTCTTAATTGGTTATAGATGTATTTATAAAATGTGCTGGCATGTCTAGTTGAAGCTATCTATTGAAGCTATCCTGTTCCCATGCTGGGGCATAGCCTTTATGACCCTATTGCCATTCACTGTATAAATCCATCCTGTTCGATACAATACTGATTACTAGTGTACTGGACTTTATTGCCATTCACAGTATAAATCCATCCTGTTCGAAACAATACTGATTACAAGTGTACTAGACTTTAATGCCATTCATAAATCTGTAATAGTAGAGACTAAGCTCTATGAAAGGGGATTTAGATATAGACGGGCTCTTTGTGGTCATTCATGCTTTGTGACTATTCTTTGAAACATGTTCTTTGAAGAACACCTCATAGGACTGTGTCTTTGGCCATGAGTGGTGACCTTGAACCAATAAGAGTAGAGTTTTAGATTAGACCCCTTCCCCCTTTTTAAAGTAATGACCAATAAGATGATCGGAGGAAAAGTCGAGTATGAATGTTTAATGAGGTATAAAAGTAGTTTGCATGAATGTTTAGATCACTTGGCTCCACCCCGACTTGGTCTCCTCTACCTGTACCCCTGTCCTCCCATCTCCCTCAAGCTGTCCCTGAACTAACAACTAATTGCTGCATGTGAAAATCAACAAGTTCTGGACTCACAAAGTTATCGAAGTACAGCGTTGTTCCAGAATCGTTCAAGAAAGCCAAGTCACTTCAATCACCAAGTCGGGAATATTCAACTAAATTATACAACATACTTCGAGGGAACTTAATCTGAAAGTGTCAGGAACTGATCCATAAGGAGGAACATTAATAGGAGGAACATTGATTGCAGATACGTCGGTAAATAGGTACCATTAACCCTATGCCCTTTTGATGCTGTGTTCCTGAATTTGATCCTGTCGTCCTGATCCCGCAACTGTGTTCCCGATTCCGTTTTCGTCTTCGACGTCGTCATCTTTCCTGTTCCCATACCCGTAGCATCATAGTATCGTTGTCCATCTCTTCATCTCGTCTGTAAACGGCCGAATCGGTACATCCACTCGAATCGCGAATAGTTTACCGCGCTGTATGTAAGTGGCCACAGTACTAACAATTTCTAACTAACCTCCCTCTCCCCAACCCTTAATGTCCCATTTATTTAGATTAACAAGTTAAGGCTTTTAAAGTATATTTTAGCTTAAGGTGTATTCTGATATTGATATATGTTGAAGATAAGACAGAGATCTTATGGATTATTGATACTATTTTCATGACATTGTTTGATAATAAATACTGTTAGAAGAATAGTTGATACAAGTCAGTGATTAGTAAATAAACATATATGACACCTTAAATATTATATCGTGTCCCAGCGCTTTTATTCTTTGACTTTTATTTAAATCGGTGGTTTATTTGAACTAACCCCTCCCCCGAGTGGAAGTCATAGCTAGCGGACCAATACAAAAACCTGATTTCACTCGGAGCTCGATTCTACTATTTCATTATAATAGAAGACGGCGTGGGTAGGCGGTTAGACATGTATATGAAAAATAGCTTGTAATCACGATATTCTGAGAACCTGTTAATGGATTACAATTAAACTTGAAATTGAAAAATTGCTTCTGTTTTGGTTTGTGAAATTGCTCTATGGTGGAGCCATCAAAGTTCCATTTAGTTTTTTTGAGCTTGTAAATATTCATAAAGCATTCTGTAGTTTGGATGGTGCCATTGTAAAAGGAGCCTAACCATTTTTGTACTTTTCCAGAATTTATGTTTGATTGTATGTCGATTTCGAACATTTTAGATGTAGCAACTATTCTGTAGGTTATGTTTTTCTCATATGTACATGTAGGTTAGTGCCAAGAAATTGACAGCTTATGGGTAACTAACATAAGACAAGAAGGTGGTTCAACATAACTTGAATTTATGTCTTTAAAATATGAATTGAATATCCAAACAAACAATCTAAGAAACCCATGAAGTTATTCAAAATAATAACTAGGAAACATTTTTAAGGGTAATTGATGGAATTTAGCCAGATTGCTGTTGCTATTTCACATTTTTAAATTTCAGTAGTACGTGTACAAGTATTAATTTCCCTGATTTTCCCCAGTATTTGCGGGTATTTTCAAGGAAATTGCCAACACTGTTTAGGCTTTTGTATCGGGTTTAACAAAGGAACTGTAAAATGGTGCCTGGCCAAAATGTGGATACATATAGGCAAGCCTGAAATTGATGACCATTTTTTAAAGCACATCATAGATGTATCAAGCACTATATAAACCTAGAATATTATTATTATTAACTTAATTAGTCCGAGGTATAAATTTTTGGTTTTAGACCGAGGGTCAGGTTTAACTGTATTAGTGGAATACAGAATTTTGGTATTAAAAAAATGTTGTGTCCTTCACAAGAAGCCTGAAAATGTATCATTTTAAAAAGTCGACATAAATTTAAGGATATTCCCTTGTGCGGCTGGCAGACGGGTGTATTCGCATATTGTGTACTGTAACTTTAAACATACATGTAATGTATGTGCTTATTTGATACGAAACTACTTATACTTACTATCCATTTCCACTTATATTATCACCTTAAAATGTTTAAAGAAAAGGTACACATATATAATAATCAAAACCTTAAAGGCTTAATTGTTTAGCTTTATTTAGCTTTATGTTATTCGCGCATGGTAACACCCTTCTGCCAGCTACACAACCATTTCTCAAGGTGTCTATACATTTACTAGAAAAACTTGGGAGAAATTTTAGCGTTTTACCGTAGTGTATATTACTGTTGAGAAGGTGAGTGCTTTAGCAAGTCTCTTCATCAATATACATGTAATATACATGACTCTCTACTCCTAGGATCGCTGTGCGGCAAGCGTCAATTACATCGTAGCTGTCCAAACTGCTCGCAACAAGGTAGTTAGAAAAACTGGCAAACCATTGTTCCCATGGCATGGGAAGGTCTCCCCAAATGGTTGAGGAGCGGTTAGGTTGATACTCAACATCTCCACCACCAATGTTATATTGCTATTAGCATTCCAGAATGTACCCAGAATGCGCCAATTAAGTCGTTAATTACCGCATTCTAGGTACATTCTAGGTACATTCTGGAATGTGGATTAACGAACAATAGATTCTGAATAGGACATTCTACATGCATTCTACATGCATTCCGAATGCCAGTTGAATAAATCCGTGGCGCCTAACACAACAATCAAAATGATAACAAGGGACTAAGAACTTAATGGTGATGTGTATATTTTATTCACAGCCAAGACCCAAGATGGCTGCGCCTCGACACAACAGACGGTAAGTGTAAATAAACAACAAAAGTGTCAGATGTGGAGAGTCCAAGAGGGAATAGAAAACTTTTAGTTCGAAAGCAACACAAAAAAAAATTGAATTCTCCGTCAAAATATCAGCCGACTTACATGCTATTACCAACATGCAGAATATATAATGCATGCTTGCAGCCTCCTGGAATTCTGTCATTTTGTTTTAACATGTAGCAGGAATATATGCCGGCCCACAAAAAGTAAACACACTCGCCGCTCCCTCATTTTTGTCTACATGCTAAGGATAGGGATGATGATTATGGTGGTGGCAGTGATGGTGGTATTTTGTACGCTTTTTAGAAGTAAATACGACAGTACGTTTTTTTTATTTTTTTTAATAATTTTGTTGTTGTTGTGTTTATGTGTGTGTTTGTGTGCCGTTTTTGTCTCGCCTGCGTAGCAAAAAGCGTCATAGGCGCCGCTTTTCCGGTGGCGGCGGCGACGACGTCAACATCAAAAACTTAACCTTGAATTTTTAGTATAATTTTGAAAGTATAAGCTGTCATTCAATGAAACTTGGACTAAATGGTTATCAAGTATTCCCAATCATGTGAGTAGAATTTTAGGTCACAAAATGAAGGTCAAAGGTCATTTCAGGTCAATAGACTTAGACTATGTTGTGGCATCAACGTCAATATTTTTTAATTTTTAGCATAATTTCAAAAGTGTTTATTTAAATTCCATGAAAGTTGTACACAAGGTTTATCAAGTATCACAAATCTTATGACACAAATTCCAGGTCACAAAATCAAGGTCAATACACAAATTATGTATTCAAATATAACTAAGCAAACTTTCAAATGTTCGTTTATTTCTATTCTGTTAGACATTTCTCTCATAAATAAATATATCAAATTCAAATTTCTATTATCATACCCATACTTATTACGAAAAAAATCATTTTATAAATAGACCAAAAAGCAATCGTCATTATCAAATCAATTTCGGTTTGCGAATTAAGTTTGAGTAATAAAACAATATCTATCTCTATTTTAAGATTGAAAGCACGTAAAACTAAGTCCTTTAAATATTCAAAGAAGGTTTCATTTGCCTTACATGAAATGAAAGCATGAAGCACATCTTCAGTCTTTTTGCATTTTAAACAAAGGTCATCGTATGAGAGACCCCACTTGAACAGAACTTTACGAACTGGTAGCATATTATATAAAAGCTTGAAATTAAATCCATGTAGACGAAATTCTTTAATCCCAATCGAATTCCTATTAAAAACAGAGGACCATTTAATCCTTCTGCAAGACATCTTTCCAATACAAACAACATTTGTTTATTTCAATTTGTTCAAAACTTATCATATTATACCACTGTTTACTTCTCAAAAGACTAACAGGTTTAACTGATTTTCCAAATACAATGGCCTGAATTCACAAAGCAAGGTTTGAGCTCAAACCTCCTTTTGTTCTTTACAAACCAGGTTTGTAAAAAACGCGTAAAACGCGTCGTATGACGCACATAAACCTCGGTTTGTCGACAAACCTCCGTTGTGAATTCGGGCCAATGTGGGGGAAAAAGAAATTATGAACTTTGAAACCCAAAGATACCCTATGCTTATCATTTATCCACATTTTTGGAATTAATTTTTGTAGCTTTGTATAGTCAAAAATCTAAAATTGTTTACTTCTTCTAGTTTTAAGGCGGATAAATAATTCATTAACTGAAACAAAAGTACTTGGTACAAATTATAGTAAATAATTCTTCCGATGACTCTTGGTCAATATTCACTTCAAAATGCTGATTATATTCTGAGGATTTCATTGGGGAGGGGGGGGGGGTCAGTATAATGGCAAGTATGTGCTCTGTAATTCTTCGTATATAATAATCACTATCATTATCATCATCATTATCGTCATCATTATTGTTATCATATCTGGGATCTCGATTCCCTATATAACTGATTGGGATGAGCAGGTGGCGCAACCCGTACCTGGGTTTCCCAACCTATTTGCTTTGGAGAATTATGATATGGTACACACATCAGGCGCGGATCCAGGATTTCTTAGGGGAGGGGGCCCATTTTTTTTGCTCCCGAAAATTTGAAAACCGCGCCGGCCGAAAAGTCGCTCGGGGGGGGGGGGGGGGGGATAGTGAGCACAATTTTTTTTTTTTTTTTGGCTCCCAAAAATTTGAAAATTCGCTCGGGGGAGGGGGGGGATCCAAAAATTTGCACCTCCCTTGAGCGCCAGGGGGGGGGGGGGGGGGGGGGGGCCCATCCCCCAAATAAGGTAAAAATCACGTGTTTTTACATGTTTTGTTTTTCCAGGGCCCCCCCCCCCCCCCCCTGGATCCGCCACTGACACACATAGTATATTATAAGCAATAAATATCGGTCGATACATTTCTTGTCTCAATTTTGTACTACAATTTATAATAGTAAGAAGAATAAATTGCACTTTACAGAAATATTATTACCCATATCATTGCATCTAGACTTTAAGACCAGCATAATATACTGTGCTTTCCTGACATAAAGCATAATGGAATTGGCTTTATATGAATTCACAATCTTCTATCTTTTTATCTCTTTTCTTTCTTTGAACTAAAGATTTAGGAGCAACAACAACAACAGCAGCAGCTGTAGAAGCAGCAGTAACATTCCCTCCCACGCATGCCGGTTCACAAGCAGCAGGGGTGTCAATGCTATCACAGTATGTAACCAATCTATAATACGTTTTAAAGAGAAGGCTGTGTTCTGGTAAAAATGAAGACATTTTTTTTGGAGCTTTCTCATACCCTTTTCTAACTGCACTCTATCGGAGTCACACCGATGAAAATACCGATTGAATTTTCCTTATGTAAACAAAGGTGAAACCGCAGTTTTCCCCCTGTTGCCTTCTAACTGCCGGTGAAATTCTCTCGCTGTGGCGAGCCCTTGCCGGAAGTGAAGAATTATTGCGTAATTATTAAGCCCGCGCTCCATCTGGCTAGCATGCAGCATGTTCAACCATAAGTCAACATACACAGCTGGTTACGATAAAGCGCGCGTATACTGCGACCTTTGACCATTTTAATCGCTGTTTTAATCGCCTTTTTCTCCCGAACGTTTTTTAACTGGACGTTTCATCGGTGTCACAACGATAGAATGAGAATTTAATCGCCTATTTCTCTTCTTTTCATCCGCTATTTAATCGCGTTTTTCTCCTCTGTTGCTTTCTAACTGGCACTTTCATCGGATGCGTCCGGATGCATCCGATGAAAATCAGTGCAGTTAGAAAAGGGTATCAGAAAGAATATCCTAGCAGCATGACGTTTAAAATTGAAACCCCCATTGACTTTCACTACTCCTAGAGCTAAGCCTAAAGTAAACACTAGTGCTAGACAATGTAATCCCCCTGCTGAGACCTTGGCGAGGTGATAGAGAGGGAGAGGGAGAGAGGAAGGGAGAAAAAGTGATAACTTTCACAATTAAAATTGTTATATCGCCAATTCTGGGTCATTTTGCTTCGTTTGAACTTTCATTATGGGCTTCATCTAAATTATAAGTGACTTTTGGACATGACAATATCTTAAAACAAGTAAAATATATATTTCCTACTTCTCATTTCCTTTCAGGCAGAGCCCCAGTAAGAGTTTGTTTACACTATTATGTAAGATGATGAAGAGTACAGCTGCCATCTCTCACGCAGAGCTGCAAGGCTCTGTCCAAGTTTTAACGAGAGAATTGAAAGTGGGGTTCCTATATACCCCACCTGATTACATTGGTGCCTGTGTTATAGTGGTGGTATTATAGTGGCTCTGTCAAAGTTTTAACAAGAAAAACGAAAGTGGGGTAGTGAGACCCCACCTGATTTACATTGGTTCCTGTGTTATAGTGGTGGGGTATAGTTTTAAACGAGTGCTTTTCGTAGTGGAAATCAGGTTTAAGTGGGATTGTTCTTCAAGTTGTTGTTGTTTTTGTTGTTCAAGTTCCATCTTCTTTGAAGTATTACAATAACAGAAAGTTTGAACCAGTTCATGTGTTATTCAGCAAGAATTAGTGCATCTTTTGATTTTGATCATTCCAAAACCTCACAATATACATTGATTTGTATGTAAATTAGCCTTTTTCCAATATTGCTTCTGGAGTTTTTTCACAATGTAATCTCAACATCTGTGCTAAACTATGTTTTCAATGATACACACAATTTGTTATGAATAGAGGGAATTTTTTTTTTCTTTGAAAAGGTTTTAAGTATGTTATTTATCGGGAGGGATTCTCCTGTTATGGAGTTATTTAAGTAATAAACATTTTCAAAAGTGATCCCTAAATTTCAAATGACAGTTAGAAAAGGGGTAATAAAGGTATGGTTTTTTTGTGAAAGAGCAAGAAAGTTCACAAAAGAAATTATATATTTCTCCCCATGATGTTATGCCTTGGTCACATTCAAATGGTGATGAGTTCCCAATTAGTTCAGGGCATTTTTCGGCCCTTTTCAGCCAGTGGCCCTAGGTCGACGGAGGGTTGCCCAGCTGTTTTTACTGATTGGAAACGCACCCGAGAAGTTTTAAGTTCAAATTAAAACCAAACTCGATGTCAAGCATTTTTACTCATCTGAGTGTATAATCGGCTCACGTCGTCCGATGTTCTTTCGATGTCCAGCGGGTTATGTCCCGATCTATAAAAAATATAAAACATTGTCAGGCTGTCTGCCGACCACCCCTACCCCCCCCCCCCCTCCCCCACCCGCAACCCATTGGTGCCTGCTTGGTGCCTTGCCGATCCCTGCTGTCTGGCGGGTCACCAGCCAGATTTGGTTTGGACAGGGGTTAATTTGCGGCTGAAGTGTCAGAAAATAGTACCCATTATTAGGGACTTCAAAACCCAACCCATGTTAAAGGTTTTGCTGTATTACATTTGCCTGAATGATTTACACTTTCACATACCTTAAATTCTTAATTTGCGCCAGGCTTGTATTTTCATCCACTGCTGGGGCCCGTGGCCCCAGCATGGGGTTGTCTGATTACCAAACTAAGACCCCTGCATGGTACATGAGCAAGAGTGTCATCGAATTTCCGACCACAAGCACTCGAGCCCCGTTCATGGTTGTTTGCTGCCTCGGCGCTCGCCTGGCTCAGCATTTCAACTCTGGGGTTGTCGGTTTACCTAAATCCCCCGCATGAGCATCCGACCGCCCTGCTGAGCACGGGCCCGTCGGGTAAGGCCAAGGTGCCGACGTCTCTGTCGGCAAACCCCACCCGCAGGTAGTCAAAGAAGCATCAATCGGCCATGTCTCTTTCTAAGTCGAAGTCTGCCTTGAGCACACATTAGACTAAGACTGGGAAGAAGTGTAAGGCCTCTTTTCAGACGCCAACCCCTTCCCTGCGGCTGTCAATCAAGCTGAGCCTCTCGAATACCTGAAGCTCTTTGCTGAGGAAAGCGGTTGGGTGTGGTACGAACCTTCCTCGGATGCGATGTCCGGTCCTTGGACTTGGTTGACCCAAGCTCAGGTCCGGGTTCGCCGAGTTTGGACCTGACCCGACCTTGCGGTTCAATCCGGTACCAGTTTGACAGGTTTGTACCTGATCTTTCCGGATCTGGTTTCTCATACTGGTTTGGATCCCGGTTATGCTCGCTCCCGGCAGCTCAGAGCTGCCCCTCCTATCCAGGCAGCACTTGGCGCCCCTCCGGCGAAGAGGCTGCCACCTCGTGGTTGCGCCCTACTCTTGAAGCAAATACATGTGTATTAACCATGTTTTGCCTAATTATGTAAAGCTTTTTATATTTAAATATCTATAATGAATATATCAATGACATTGCGGTTTGTGCTTTAGGATTCATTGTTAAATCTTGTAGTCGGTTTACGTTGGTCTCAAAATTATGCTGCATTTACATTGTACGGTATTATATTTGTATTATAGTTTATTACACTTTATCCGATTATATATCTAGTTCTCCAATTCAGCCTATTTATCTGTCCTACTCTTTATCTGTCCCTATTATTGTGTAGTCTCCTCGCTGGCTTCTCTTTCTCATTTCTCTATGCCCTCTCTCTCTCTCTCTCCCCCTCTCTGTTATTATCTTACCAGTCCTTCTAATCTTCTGTTACATTTGTCTTATTGCCTTCTGCTACGCGATCGTTCTCCTTCAATTATCCTTTAGTCATCCGTTTCAATCTCTTCTCTTGTTTCTCTTCTTTTCTTTGATCATATCCTTGATTATTTATTGTGAATCGCCATTTATATGTATATGTTATGCTTTTGAATGTATCTTTTGTAAATTCAATTTGTTTCAGCCTCTGGCTGTTATTTGAATGTTTTTTAATCAATAAACCATATCAAATCAAATCAAATCAAACCCCTTGAGGCCAGGTTCCACACGTAGCTGATCCAGCTGGCTCAGCCGGATGCGGCTCTTGCTTCCCTTCTCTTCAGACAAGGGGCTCCCTCCACGGGAATACCCCTGACGGAGGTTTGCCAGTCCGGTGACCGGTATCTTGTGAGTAAGGGGATTTTACTTCTCCAGAGATCTCCCCCTCTAGTTACGGTTACGGTTGCCGTGACCAGCTCACTGGTAAGTGAGCTTTGTTCGACAGGATCAGGGGCGAGAAAGGGCGTCACAAGTTAAGGCTTGAGACATCTCTCACCCGACACCAGCGGGTGTTACGGTGCGACGCCCACGGGGACAGCCAGTCAGGTAAAAGTCGTCACACTAAGCTCCCCTTTTAGGCCAAGCTCTGTGTCTTATGGCTTTGTCGCAATGCAACGACCCGTATTTTCATGTTTGGGAGGGAACCCGGTTCACTAACGACGTTGTTCAATCCACGTCTGTGAAACCCAAGGGTTTCGGTCTCACAAAAGTTTACGTTGTCAAGCTGTTTATGCCTCTGGCGCAGTGGAGCGGGGCGGACCTGGTCATACTCCCCCGTGTCATCAGGTAAAAACACAAGCGTTCTGACATCCAGCCTCTAGTCTGGTGTAATCTGGTACCCGATATAGTTTCGTGGACCGTCTTGCCAACCTCGACCTCTGAGAGGCTTTGTGCTGTGGCTAGCCTTTTACCCATTGGTGGTGGCTAGGCTCCCTTCTCCCACTACCCTTGCTACTCCAAGGGAGGGGTGGGTAGCTGGAGTGGGACTCGCCCTCCCCCTCTGGGACCCTGAAATCCTATCTCACAGTTGGCTTCGGCATCTGTGATTGGTTCTCAGTGGAGCTAAGCCCTACGGCTGACTAGTACTTGAGGACTGTTACGCAGGTTTTTCTGGAGAAAATATATCTCGACACATTTCCCCAGCTTACTCTGAGGGTAATCAGAGTCCGTCAGTGCTGTTTTTGAGGCGACGAGCTCCCCGGCGGGTTTTCTGCTACCGGTGGTTTTTAAATCAGAGATTTCTGACTTCTGTCTCTTTTGGACGGATATCCTGTTCCTCTCCCGCTGAGGCCGGACCTAGTGTCCGAGACGGGGCATTAGACTTATACTCGGGCCCTCCTTTTTAAAAAAGAACCAGTCAGTTACCTCCGAGCCGGGTGCGGTTTTTCTCAACCCTCTCTTTAACTTCACCTTGGTCAAGGAGGACTAAGTCTGGTGCATTTAAATGGTACTTGGACAAGACCAAGAGTTTTCGTAAGATTCAGGATTGAAGCTCTTCCTCTTTACCCGGGAACCTTTCTCCCCCGCGTCCAAGGAAAAGAGGCGTCTTTCTTGGGAAAAGGGGCACCTCTCAGATTTTTAAAGGGTACTTATCAGAGGTGAAAAGGGGGGCATTTATGAGAAGGGAAAAGGGCCCTTATTAGAAAGGAAAAGGGCATGTGACAAAATAAAAGGGGCACTTATCAAAGATGAAAAGGAGCAATCGCAGAAGGGGAAGGGACAAAGAGGCACTTTTTCTATATATAAAGAAGCATGTTTGTTTTTTTTTGGGGGGGGGGCACTATGCCCCCCCCCCCCCCCTGGAGCGCTGCCTCTGCTGTACACGCTTGTGTGACTGGAATAATATTCTAAGCTGTACTTATGAAAGTTGCACAAACTGGGGGCACGGACGTTAACACCCTTTCGATAAGTGGTCGATTACCCTAGGAGGCCCAGCGGACATTGGCCCATGTCATACTGATGTCCGCCCGATGTGTACATATCAGCCGGCGTTCCACCGGTCACCACAAAGTAATCGGCGGGACATCGGAAGGCTGTCGGCCGTACACAATTCTATGTTTACTCAAAAAATTGACCACATGTGTGCTGATTGCCTGCCGCTTATCTTGGGATTTCCCGATGGGCCCCCTTTCATGTCTAATCTGTTGCCTCAATCTGTCGCCTCAACCTCGACACTTCACACGATGCCTAAAGATTGGGTACATCGCCTGACGTCCAGATTAACTGTGACCTATAGCAGGGCTGTCAACCCTCCCGCATTTGGAGGGAGTCTCATGCCACTATGCTCATTTCCCACCGTACCACCAGCTCGTAGCGGGAGACTCGATCCCGCCACCACGCCCTTCCTCCCGCAATCACCCGGTTTATGAAAAAACCTCCCACCAAACGTGTTAAATGAACCAGCGTACTTGTATGTTTTTTTTGCTCAACTTTTTTTTTTCTTACTCATAACACCCCCCCCCCCCCCTTCCCTGTTGAGCAAAAAAAAATTTGCATACAATCTCCCTCGAAGCAGTTCCCAAAAGTTGACAGCCCTGCCTATCTAGCATTAGTAAACATTTGAATGAGTATGTACCTGTGGTCATGAAAGTAGGCTACTTTGTGTGAATGTGTACTCGATAAGCATTTTGTACCCACTTTTGTTTTAAAAAAGGGGGCATATTTGGTAAAAAAATTCTTGTGTAATTTTATGTAAAATAGAAGGTTATTTTTTACTCCACTATAATAATTGTGGATTAATGATAATAATTATATAGATGAAAAGAATAATAACAATACTAATAATACTACTACTAATAATAATATCATAACTGATATTAATGCTAATAATCACTTATGATAATGATAATGATATTAATAACAATAATAATGATGATAATGATAATAATAATTGCTACTCAACATCTTTGTGGCCAATGTTATGTTGCTAACACAAGAATCAAAATGATGATGAGGGACTAAAATTTAATGGTGATGTGAACCGGTATGTTTTATTAACAGCCAAGAATCAAGATGGCTGCGCCTTGACACAACAGACGGTAAGTGCAAATTCACTACAAAAGTCTCAGATGAAAAGTCTGAGAGGGAATAGAAAACTTTTAGTTTAAAAGTGAGCCGACTTGCATGCTAGCAATTTGCCAACCTGCAGAATAGATAATGCATGTCTGCAGTTGCCTGGAATGCTGTCATTTTGTTTTAACATGTAGCAGGAATATATGCCCACACAAAGTCACGCACGAATCGCTCCCTCATTTTTGTCTGCATGCGCACATGGGTGCGAATGATCTATTAAAGGATGATGATGATGGCGATACTAGTGTGACGCGGTGGTGATAGTGGTGGTGATCATCGTACACATCTAGAAATAGTTTATGCAATCTTTTACATTGTACATCCTATTAAAGGTAAAGGCCAGTTTTGGAAACGTCCCTCTCTCAAAAAAAGAAATGGAAGCTCCTATTACCAATCATGTGAGAGAATATGTTTTGACTAATAGGTACGTGATCATACAAATTTTGCAGAGAAACCGCCTACTAATTGATATATTTGGTAATTTATTATATCTATTTGGACCTGATAGATAATATAACGCACGTGTGGGGGTAGTCCCATATACATCTTTCTGTGTACAGTGCTTGTAACGTTACCAAGACTGGGCCAAAATTTCTTTATTTTGATGATTCCAGAACCTTGCAGTTCAAACCAATACAACGTATCTTTCACAATGCAAACGCATGACCATAGCTAGTCTTTATCTTTAACCTCTACATTTTAGATGGCAACCAAGTCCACTGGGATTTTCTGACAGACATTCCTCAAGATCTTAACCTTCAAGATGATGAAGCAGTAATATCATGTGGCATCAGATTCTCGCCATCTGGAGCTAAGCTTAGCGAGCCTATCAAGGTCACATTGGACCATAATGCACATTTCTCTAATCCAAGACATGCAGAAATCGTCTTCTACACACGTAACAAAGGTTAGGGGGATTTGAAAATAATAGAATAAATGTTTATATTGTGCTTAATGCTAATGATTCTTAGTGGGATTAACCAATTAAGCTACTCTGATAAAGCGTTCTGGCATTCAAGGTCTTTTTGCCTACCAGGTACTCATATACATCACCTGGATGAAGTAGTATATGCAGATTAGTGTCTTGCCAAAGGAAATTAGTGAACCGCAAGCCATAAATGATCCACAACCTTCACTGCAGCTGAATTTTCTTTTTCAACTAACTATAGTGCTGTAAGTCGGGCGCCATATTCAGATTCGATTCGGTTCGGCAAAGTTCAGCAATTTTTTACCCAAACTTAGGTTCGTGGTTCGGTAATATAATTTTTGCCTACCGGGTACCCATGCTGGGAAGACCTTTATCTTATTACGAGACGCAGTTGAAGTGCTTGTGAACTTGTCACAAATAATAGTAACAATGTTGTTTTTAATACTAAAGATGACTGACAAATTTTCCTCCAAGTCCAAACAGAAATTCGCACATAGGCTAGTTTTCAAGTGGTCAACATCCCGTGTGTGAGTGAGCTGAAGACACGGGTGAGCGTCGGCATAAAAGTGCATAAGTGGCATAACCTGAGACTTAATTGATTAAAAATATAAAAAATATAAAAAAATACTCTTCCCTTGAAATTAGGAACGTATATAGGTTAACTTCAAATAGTAGATCCTATTCTTCATTCGCATTATATCATTTTTGTTTAGACACAGAGATTATCGAAAACCACTAAAAAGTAGCATTTTGAGGACTCGAAATACCCTGTACCTGTTGAGAAAAAGTGTGTCTTGTACTGTGTTTTATTTGCAATGGTACAAGAATCATGTTTTCAATTCGACAATAAATGATCATTTGTTGAAATTTGGCGAGTGTTGTCCAATGTTATGATTCATGAAAGCTGCCATATTGAATTTACTGATGTATTCGATATAATACACCAGTTTACGATTATGGGTGCCATTTTAATTTACGGGTAAACAAACCATTGACCTCTAGAGATCAGTGGTATACACATAAATTAAGATAGGGCCCATGCAAATATGATGTGAGCGCACAGCGCAGGCAGTGACGTCATCAATGTCTTCAGATGCGCATGTATTGTTCCGTCACTGCCTGCGCTGTGCGCTCACATCATATTTGCATGCGCGCCGTCTTAATTTACGCGTAAACCACTGACCTCTAGAGGTCAGTGGTTTACCCGTAAGTTAAAATGGCGCCCATGTCTGCGCATGTGCACTGTTGTAACCATAAACTGGTGTATACACAGAGATAGTAGCCCAGGCTTGTTCCATTACTGTTCTTATAAATGTTTATTTTTTATTTTAAAAATCATATTTTTCCAGAATAAATTAATTAAAATACTATAATATATATTTATTTCATTATTTATATTGTAAAATTTGTGCGATATTTTTACAATTAAAATATTCATTTTTGTATTGATTGGGTTTGAGCCGAACTTGTTTTGATCAGCGCCTAATAGGCACGTGTGTTCATGTTTATAGCTTGCGATCGCGATGTTACAGAGGTCAGGATTTGGGATTTAAATGGTGTCAGTAAATAAATCACAAAGAAGGAAAATGGGGAAAAAAGCAATGCTTGGCTTTGGAAGTGCCATGTTCGGTTCGGCAATTCGGCTACAGCACTACATCTAACAACACCATATTTTAACATAGAAATATACCAATGAATATAAGTAAAAGTATCGTTAAACCTAAAAAAATATGATAATACACATCACTTTCAGCTTCCTTTCATATTTAATTTGATTTAATTCAGTAAGCTTCATGATAACTGATATATAGACCAGTGGTTGATCCGATGGGGGCACCTGGGCCACATGACACCCTCGATCCTGGCTAAAAATAAGGGAATAGATAGGAAGAAAAGAAAGAGGAATGGGCTGATGACCTTGGTTCGTTTTTATTGTGAAAGATGATGCAGAGATATTAATATGCTGTCTCTCAATAACTTGCCGGATTATATATATTTATATATCTTCTTTTCATAGATTCAATAATAATAATACATGTAATGTGCAATTTAATGTAGACCAAATATTTCTGTTTTAAATCTTGTCTTTGTAGACTCAGAATCTTTTGTAAGAATTCCTGCATCCACCAGCCGTTACCCGCGTTGCACTGTCAATGCAAAAGACTTGGATCTCTACGTAGATCATTTTTGCGATTGGTGGATTGTGGCTATATACAATTGGTGCTTTGTTGGAAAGAGGGTCAACTGCTTGCCATATGTACGACCACCTGTCAGGAAAGAGTCCTACCACTTTGTTTATCTCTGCATCTATGACGATCTCTCAGGTTTTTTTGAGGTGAGACAGAGATTAGAGCGTTGGGGTGTCAGTGGATAAATTTTGGATGGGGGGTAGGTTTTGGAATCAAAAATTTACCAAGCAGCCCCCCCCCCCCCCCCCCCAACTGGTTAAATTTGTTGGCAGATATTCTACAAGAATTTTAAAGGAAAAAAAGATAATTAAACAAGAGAATTAAGAATGAGATTATAATTTTTCCCTGAAATTCCCCGAAAAGAAAGAAACCAAGGTCAACACATTTTGAGCTGCTTTCTGTAGTCTTAATTAGTGACTCAAATTGTCAATTCTCAATATAATTTTGTATACATCTGTCTACATACATGTAGTATAAACACATGTATAGAGACAACAAATTAATTTTCTACATACTAACAATTCTAAAGATAGGTAAGGGTATGAATATTTTATTTGTTAACTGTAGAGAGAGAGAGATCTTCTAGACCTTATATAATTTGTTTTTTCCTCCAACAGAAAATAGAAAAAGAAATGACAGGGGTCGAAATGATCTTTCCGTCCCAGCCAATGTTCGTAGAATGGAAGCATGGAGACATCGATATCAAGTTGTTCGAAGGCCCAAAGAAAAATGAAAAGAAAATTGAAGAGCAGGTATGATCTGTGTTTTTAAACTAGAGGTGTGGATAAATAAATGAATTGTAAGGATCTCATTTTATGTATTGCCATTTCTACCCCCTCCCCCCCCCCCCCCCGTTACAAAGACACTTACACACACACGCACCAGCACCAGCACACATTTTTGTTCATAATTTTTTTTTTTTCATTCAATATTACATGCCCACACACCTCAAATGCACCCACATCCTTTCTGTTAAGTATGTTTTGTTCTTTGTTTAAAAAAGGGAGGGTCTTCCTTTTCGATGATTATAAATGGTTTTAAAAAAACGGTATATCTAGAGAACATTATGAAGTTTAATAGTAGAATACAGTCTGTGCACAGCTACACTGGGCGAAAACTCTACTCTCATATATTTTCTTATGTCCAGTGTATTTCAAATATCTTCATTACATTTCTGCTTAATTCTTATCATCCGTGATTTCAATTTTTTTTTCTTCATAAAAGTGTGTAATTCACAATAACTTAATTTGCATCCTTTAAATCACAGAACTAAGAAAAGTTGATTCAAGAGGAACCAGCAGACAAGGCATTTTAATGCCTTTTGCCCTGTTGTCCCTCTCTAGCTTTCTCTCACCTTCTTATTTTTATTTTTTAATTCCCGTTTGTCCATGCATGATTATGCAGGCCTGTGATTATGTGATTTATACACAATTTGAGAATGGTCGTTTTTTTTCAAAGGCGTGATGTAGTTTTAACTACATGTTATACATTATAAGTTGTTTTTTAATGGAAATGAATTTGTGAATGAACTAATTTCCTTAAATTCCTTTTTTTGTTTAAATAGACACTAGGTAGAGAGGATATCAACCTCGTTGGCAGGAAACAATTCTCCTTTGAACTGAAGCCACTTGAGTCAGGGGCAAGCCCAGAAATTCTCAAATTCACCTTGAATCAAAGAGGGTCTCTCTCTGACCCTACTTTGATTCAATTTATCTTGCCATATGGTGGTACGTATATGCTCTGTGTAGTTCTTTGTGTATCAACAGTATTATCATCATTATTGTCAGTAGTGCTTATAAGTATGTAAAATCATTTTGGGTGAAAGTTAGGTGAACGATTACAAATAAGGCAAGAAAAATGATGTGTTGTTTCTGCTTGATTAATACCAACAATCCTTTTTAGGACTGCACACACACTCAAGAAAGAGAGATTACCGACAGTCCTTTTCAGGACTCCCCAATCCCCCCCCCCCCATTCTTACATGGTGCAACCGTAAGCCTACTGTATACTGTCATTGTTGTTTGTTATCATTTTTGTTGTTGTGAATGTTGTCATTATTATTATTATTATTACCGGTACTTATTGATTGAATTTACCTTTCCATATGATGGTATGTATATCTATGTAATTCTTCATTTATCATTATTATCATTATCATCATTAATATTATCATTACTCATCCCTGGGATCTCGCTTCCCTGGTTAACTGATTGGGATGTGCAGGTGTAACCTGTACCTGGGTTTCCACTACCCTATTTAATACAGAGAAATATGATATGGAACCCAAAAGTATCTTAAAAACAATAAGCATTAATGAATATCAGCAGATATATTTCTTTTCCTATATTGTGTACTACAATTAATAAAAGTAAGAATAATATTATAGGTATATATACATATTCAATGTCTCTAGGTGCCTTACAGAAATATTACGTCATCATGTCATTGAATCTGGACTAAATCTGATTATATATTGTGCTTTCATGACATAACCCATAATGGACTTGGCTTTTTATGAATTTACAATCTTCTATCTTTTCATATTTTCTCGTTTAAAAAAAAGATACAACAAGAACAGCAGCAGCAGCAGCAACATGCTCTTCAATGCATGACGGTGCACAAACAGCATTGGTGTCAAGGCTATCACCGTATGTATTAACCAATCTATGTCCAAGTGTTCAACACTACATGTACTCTTTTTGTTTTTTGTTTTGTGTTGTTGCTTCTGTTGGATTTTTTAATCTGCATTACTTTTTCTTGTAATACGTGCCTTCGCGGTTGTTTCATCGCAAATCATGCCGGGACATAAGTCTAGTACGGAAGTAGACTTTCACCTTCGCCGCGATCAGCTCTTCCATTGCCAACAACAGTATTTTTATCCTGTCGAATCAACATCATAATCTTGTACAGGATCCGTTATTCTGCAGTGATTTTTCTTTCATTCCAGTATCATTTGTACGGTAAGACAGACCACCTAATAATAGTGGATTTTAGTGTAGCACTTATGTATTTCAAACTTGACTCGCGTGGCGCTCCATGCACTCTTAGACCTATACAAATAAAGTGACACCATCGGGTTGCAAAGGTTGTATTAATCATTCTTTTATTCCTCAGGACTGATCTGAAATCAGAAGGTAGCAGAAGTTGGAGCGGGCCTTGCAAGAGGAAAGCTCCTTCTACTCAGTCAAGAGCTCCACAGGATGATCCTGAAATTGCAGAGAAGCAATCAAAGTATGAAGTCTAGTTGCTATGGTATCGGTAGAGTAAGACAGTGTCCCACTGAAAACACTTCATCTTGACTTTGTGAATGCATGATGCAGGGCTCCACACTGACTTTTTTATACAGTCTGTATGCATATGAGCCCTGGGTTAAAACTTCCAAATGATGTTAGCAAAAATGCGAATGAGTACATACCTGTGTTCATGAAAGTAGGCTACTTTGTGTGGTTTCTAGGACAAAAACCCCCCTAGACAATCACCCCCCAGTCAATTACCAGTCAGGCAAGTCCCCCCCCCCCCCCTCCCTCCCAGGCAACAACCACCCCCCAACGACAATTACCCCCGAAAAAAAATCAAGGTACACATCCCCTTTAATGAACACGGAGGGGGTGTAATTTTCCAGGGGGATGATTGTCCAAAGCACTCAGTGTGAATGTGTGCTCCATAAGCAAAACTTAGTGTTACATTTAAAGGCCTTTTAATTTGTACACTTTTTTATTTTCAATGAGGCATACTTTGTTGAAATTTTGTTGGTCTGATTTTATGTAAAATAGGGCGTTATTTTTTCTGCACTATAACAATCATGGATTGATATAATAACAATGTGATAAAAACTACATTGATAATAATATTGATGATCATACCTTATGATAATGACATTTATAACAATAATAATGATGATAAGAATGATAATAATAATAATGATAATAATTTTATAATAGTGGATTTTAGAGTAGCATTCATGTCACTCATTGCACTCCATGGGTGGTGCTCCACACTTATGCCCATAAATATAAAGTGACACCATCAGGTTGCAAAGATTGTATTAATCATTCTTTCATTCCTCAGGAGTGATCTGGAATCAGAAGGAAGCAGAAAGCAGAGCAGGCCTCTCAAGAGGAAAGCTCCTTGTACTCAGTCAAGAGCTCCACAGGATGATCCTGAAATTCCAGAGAAGCAAGCAAAGTATGAAGTCTAGTTGCTATGGTATCGGTAGAGTAAGACAGTGTCCCACTGATAACACTTCATCTTGACTTTGTGTATGCATGATACAGGGCTCCACACTAACTTATGATGTTAGCAAACATATGTGAATGAGTACATACCTGTGTTCAAGAAAGTAGGCAACTTTGTGTGGGTTCTAGGACAAAACCCCCCTAGACAATCATCCCCCAGCCAATTACCAGTCGGACAAGTATCTCCCAAAATACCCCCCCCCCAGACAAGTATCTCCCAAAATACCCTCCCCCCCCCCCCCCCAGACGACAACCACCCCCCCCCCCCCCCCCAACAACAATTACCCCCCGGAAAAAAATATTTTCAATGAGGCATATTTTGTAGAAATTTTTTTGGTCTGATTTTATGTAAAATAGGGCGTTAATTTTTAATCCACTATAACAATCATGGATTAATATAATAAGAATGTGATAATAATGTAACGGCAGGCACAAATGACACACGACGAAGTCATTCAGAATTTTATGTGGTATTTATTTTGACGATGAATCAACCCTTAATAAGACAAAAAGAAACAGGCAAACAGATTAGTTTTGTTTCTTTTACATATTAAACATCAGCAAAACTATATGATCATTCATAGGAATAGATACATCAATAATAACTATTGCCCTACTTGGCATTTTCCCCACACCATAGAAATACTGTACACTTTGAATACTTTTCCATATATGGTTTACAGTTACATTGTAACTTCCAGAAGCAATAAGCAAGGTATAACAATAAAATGCCCAAATATGCATAAGTAATCATGAATACAGAAATATAAATTGCCTTTTTGTATAGTTCTCTTTACTATTACAATGACTCTCGAGGAGAGACTCCTAGCAAGACACTGAGTCTAGAATTAGACCAACTAGCTAGTGCACCATCTCCAACTAAATGCCATCTCCAACCAAATGATGAAGTAAGAACTCTGTAACATAAATGGTAACCTAAATGATAACTTCTATAACTTTCAAATTCTTAGAAAGTGACATGCAACTTGCAAGCTTTTGATATATAACAAATATTTTATATTCCCTACCTTTCCAAACTCAAAAAACTAAAACAAACTTATTATCAGGGTACACATCCCTCCCCTTTAATGACATGGTTGTCCTTTCGGGAAGGGGATAATTTTCCAGAGATGATTGTTCAAAGGGTAATTGTCGTGATACACTTTGTGTGAATGTGTGCTCATTAAGCAACAAAGGCCATTTGAATTTGTACACTTTTTATTTTCAATACGGTGGCATAGAAAAATTGTTGTCTTATTTTATGTAAAATAGAGGGTTATTTTTTACTCCACTATACCAATCATGGATTATTATAATAACAATGTAATAATAACTGCTTATAACTCATTATGGTATACGAGGCAAAGCCTTAAAATGGTTTAATAATTATTTAGTTAATCGAAAGCAATTTGTTTCATTTCAGTCAGTAAATTCCCCCAGCTTAAATGTGTTATGTGGTGTTCCACAAGGATCAATTTTAGGACCCCTTCTTTTTCTTATTTATATTAATGACATAGTAAAGTCATCACCACTTCTTACTTACGTGTTTTTCGCAGATGACACTAACATATTTTGTTCTCATAAATGCTTGAATACTCTAATTAATACTCTCAATAATGAATTAGTTAAAATCTCAACATGGTTTAAATGCAATAAATTGTCCCTTAATTTAGATAAAACATGTTTTATAAATTTTTGTGCTTCCCAAACACACTTTGATCAGGTTATAAACATTGTTATTGATGATATTTTTATAGTTGAAAGGAAATCGACAAAATTTTTAGGTATAACTTTGGATTCAAAGCTTACTTGGAATAATCATGTAAATAATATTACAACATCAATTTCAAGGGCAGTTGGGGTAATTGGTAAAATGAGGGACCTTGTACCCGAGAAAATACTTTATACATTATATAATGCATTAGTGTTACCTTATTTTACATACTGTAATACAGTTTGGGGGAACTGTAGTACAACTAAGATTAATATAATTTTTCTTTTGCAAAAAAGAGCACTTAGGATCTAATTACTTAGCTCATACAAATCCGTTATTTTATAGATTAAACATTTTAAAAATGAGTGATTTGCACTTATATCAAACAGCAATCTGTATGTTTAAATACACACAAAATTCACTTCCTCTTTTTCATGACGTATTTATTCCTAATTCCCATGTTCACTCATACCCAACGCGTAATTGTACTGATTTTTCATTTACACAATCCTAAAACTTTGTTAGCGCATAAGTCCATAAGATATCACGGACCAGACATTTGGAATGCACTCCCTAGACATATTAAACAGTGTACATCTCTCTATTCATTTAAAGCTACACTAAAAAAAAACATTATTTCACAATATAATGTATAAAGATAAAATAAAAAAATATAAAGCATTCTTTGTAAAACTTTAGAAACTACATTAAATTTTGGTCTGACGTTACATAGTAATACCGATGATTCAACATTTTGGCGCATGAGGACACTTGCACTTGCACACACACGCACCACTCGCACCCTTGTTTTTGTTTAGTTTCTCTCTTATTTCTGTCATTAACGTATAATTAGTAGCCTTATAAAGATGAGATTCATATGCTAATTCTATAATTATTTATATTGAATCCAACTGTTTATATTCACATTTAATTGTAATATATATCATTTGAGTATCATGGCCCCCCTCTTCTTGTTACTTTGCCAATATTTCACAACTCATTTTTTTTCTTAGCTCGGTTGACCGTCTGCTCAAGCTTTTGCTTATAACGGCGACCTTTTGCTTTCTTTCTTTACACACGCAATGGCCCAACGTTTACTCTTACTCATGTATTATACATTTGTTTCTATATTTTGTATATTGTTTGCATACCTTATGTTTTATATAATTATCCATATTTGTTGTATAATTATTGATTTGTTTGATTGCAGAAAATAAAGTCTTTGAAATGAAAATAATAACAACTTATGATAGTGACATTAATAACAATGATAATGATGATAATAATAATAATAATGATAATAATGATCATAATAACTATGAGAATAGTGGATTCTAGTGTAGTACTCATGTCCATCAAACTTGACACCCATGGCATCCACACTTAAACCCATAAATATAAAGTGACACCATCAGGTTGCAAAGATTGTATTAATCGTTCTTTCATTTCTCAGGATTGATCTGGAGTCAGATGGAATACTTGAAACACTGTCAAAACATGTGCCTCATGAGACTTACATAGCGCTATGCAAACATCTTGGCATTGAATACAACGAAGCTGACAACATCCGAGCCATGTTCAACATGGACTACCACAGAGCTACGAGGCATTGCTTAGCACAGTGGAAGACAAGGACAGGTGGTGATATGGCCCAGCTTGAGAAAATCCTTGTGGATGCAGAGCTTGTAGATTTAGTGAAGTATATAAAGTAATCATGCAAACCTAGCTTCCAACGGTTGCAATGCGAACTCTTTAGCCCGTATTCTAGTCCATCTTTAACGTGACACTGTGTTTAGGCTTTTCTTCAAAATCGCAGCTTTAAAGAACTGTGAAATTACGCCTGGCTGAACTGCTCCCCAGGGAGTGGAGAATATGGATACATTGTGTGCAGGCAAACCTGAAATTGATGACCAAAGTAATGACATTTCTTGAAGCACTTAGAGACATCATACATGTATATGTTTCAAGCGCCATATAAACCTAGAATATTAGTATTATTAACGAGGTCTAATTTTTTATCTTTTTTAAAGACCCAGGGTCAGGTTTAACTGTTCATGTAATAGTGGAATACAGAATTTGGTTATTAGAAAAATGTTGTGTCCTTCACAAGAAGCCTGAAACACGTATCATTTTAAATAGTTCAGTTATTTAAGGATATTTCCTTGTGAGGCTGGCAGATGGATGTATTCTCATTATCCCTCTTTTGCTAAATTTGGAAGTGCCTAAAGCATATTGTTCTTAGCAATAAAATACCATAACTTCAAACGTACATCTATGTGCATATTTGATACGAAACTACTTGTACTTACCATCCACTTTCACTTATTTTATGACTTTGAATTATTGGTTAATATGAGGAGAAATCTCTGTCATGTTTGAATAGGAGGTACATGTATAACTTACATGTAGAGCAATTAACCCTTAGAAGCGGGTTACAAGAAGTTTTGCTTTGATGTTATTCACGCATGCTAACACCCTTCTACCAGCCACTCAACGATTTCTCAAGGTGTTTATACATTTGGTAGTCAAAGAATTAGGGAGAAATTTTAGAGTTTCATAATTTCATCACTGTTGAGAAAGTGAGTGCTTTAATCACAATCTCTTCATCAATATCACAGGTCTCTTCATCAATATATATGTATTCTCCCTCAGTCTATCCCCACTCATCATTCTCCTATTTATTACCTCATTTTTCTTTCAACGGCAGTCTCAGTATAAAACGGGTATGAGAAAACATTCCATATCAGGTAATAAATGCTGCAAACTGATTACTTTCTGAAAAGTACTATTGATCAACATTTCTCAAGCACATTTTTATCAAATGTATAAGTCTGTTTTACCGTAATCATATTGGAATTACGGGCTTATATTCATCTTGAGGCTCATTTATATACGATGCGGCTAAGCCACAGCAGTTTTTTTATGACGTAAAGTGTAATATGTTTCACATTGCTCAATCTTATAATAATTTTGTGGCTCTTTCCCATGCCATATCTAATTGTACAGAATATAGTGTATATATGTATATACTTACGATATAAATACAGTGTGTATATGACAGATCATTCCAGTTGATCAATTATTAGAAGGTAAGGACAAAATTATGTTAATGCTGTAATAATATGATTCTTCTATTTTTTGATATTTTTATATTGATGCTGCGTGTACAAACAGGCTATTAAAGGGTTAGTGCAATTCCATATTTCATCACAGTACTAAATGAAAATCCATGAAAAGAAAGAAGAAGGCATAAACCTTCTACTTACCAGTATTTATGCAATGGCTGCCTGATATTATTCAACTTGTTCTAGTTAATTGTATTGTACTATTATATTATAACAACAACCTTTCAACTAATATGATTGCTTGGAATGTTCAATCAGAAATCAATGTTTAAAATTATGTGCCTTTTGTATTTTACGATTACACTTTTATCTTGATATTGAGGATTATGTTATTTCTTGCATCTTTTTGAAGTTACCATCTGTTGTATGTATATTCATGTCACTCCTTTAACTTTTCCTTTTTCCTTCCATTTTTATGTTTCTATCATCTCTCTCTTTCTCTTTCACTCTCTCTCTCTATCTCCATCTCTCTCCTCACACACACGTCTTTTCTTCTCTCTTCATGTCTCCTTTTTAAAAATCTCTTTTCTTCCCCTTTTGTTTCTCCTTGCTCTCCCTCTCTTCTTCATCATTGTTCTATGTTTCCTTTTCCCTCTATCGTCATATTTTACCTTTAATTTAATTCAACATGTCTTATTGATTTTAATGCCCATTTCTTGATCATTCTATGCAGTTGCTTTGATTATATTCATGATACTCTAATAAGCCTTTTTATTTTCAATGTTTTTAATGTACTTTTTGAAATAACATTGTACTGTAATTGTAAACTGTCACAATTCGGCCTTGTGGCCACAAGGACCGTATTTGAATAAACCATTTTGAATGAATAAATGAATGTACTACATTAAAAATCGACTCTAAAATGGTCTTCAATTTTAGCTCTTTCTGTACATATTCCAATTCATATCATTTTGAATCAAATATCAAATGATGTCTATGATCTTGACCTTCTAGCACCAAAATTAACTTTTTGTTAATAGTAGTACTGTCTCCAAGTTTATGTATTGCGATAGCGAGGCTAAAAACCTTTAATTTAAATTGACCTATGTGACCTTCGACCTACTTAGACTGTCTTTCTATGGTGATACTCACAAAGTGTGAGGCTTATAGGGAGGAGGGGAAAAAATACTTTCGATCCCTGGCCCAAAGATTGAAAGTTAAAAGTGTAACGACCATGTGTAACAAAAATGACAAAACTACTTGCCCGCGAAGCTATGCGAAACTCTTGTGTGGCTACGTGTGCAGGTGTTTATTGTATTTCACTGATCCGTTTCTCTAATTTTTCTGAATTTGATTAAAGCCAATCTGATATTAGGGTGGACTTCCCCTCTAAGTGTAAATACATAGAGTTAGATAGAATCCCAATAAAATTATTAGTATTTTATCAGCACTTCATTATAATGCAGTCCTTTTGTACATAAACCAAAATTTAATACCTGTATCAGAAATAAGTTTTGCATAATTTCCATTTTAGATTACCTGAGGAAAATGCTCAAATCGCTCCCTGTCTGCTGTCCACAAACTTTTCATCATTTGTACTTCTTCTCAAAAACACATAATTGCATTTTAACCAATCTTGACAGGGACAATCCTTAGGCAAAAGAATCTGAAGGATTCAAAATGGGTACCCATCTCACATGAGGACAGCCCTCCTGAGGCAGGGAGGGGGTGGTAAAGGAGGGCGTGGTAAAGGGCAACCCAACCCTTTTAATTGCATGTAATTACTTTCAGTGTGAACAGAAATATTGAATAAACAGGTTGCTGAAAAATCGAAACAAGACTTTTGAGGACATTACGCTGATAATTTTTGTATGAGCGGATAAAATAAGAGGGCTGCCCTAATTCTTGGGCAATAATCGTTAGGGAGGCCGACTTACCAATTTATCCCATGGTAACAATACCCCTACCCCTCCCTCTCTCTATACCACATGCTTCGCCCAATTGAATTTGGTAATTCTAGAAAAAAATACTTATTTAAAAGTCGTATCTAGTTTCTTTTAAGGAAAACATTGAAAATGTGTTGCATTTAGGGCTTTAGACTCGTAGTTCAGCCATTTTTGTGGTGTTTTCATGATTGATATTAATTTTAGCCAACAATTAAACCATTTGGGAGTAAAACGTCACCTCTCTCTTGTTTCATGTTACAGAAAATGCAATATTAATAAGTATGTTGCACGTGATCCATTTCTGTAGTGTGCCCTCAAACAGCGGTGTCGATTTGTATCCGTGGTTTGGGGGGGGGGGGGGATGATAGGTGCCAAAATATTTTCGGCAATGGATCAATGCAGCCAAGAGGTAGAAGCGTGTGGCAGGTTTCACCCCCTTCCTTCCAAGTTATTAACTTTTTCAAGTCACCCTCAATAAAGATAACATTTCAGAGAATATAAGAGTGGTAATAAAATTAATAACATGCTAAATGTTATTCCTGACTCTTGTCTGCAGTGTAGGCCTACCAGACTGATATCATCTATTTTTAAACGAAATTTAGACATTACAAAAAAAAAATCCAATGGTGAAAGTATTATGTTACCAGTGGGCAAATGCATTAATAAACAACCAGGAAAGGTTCATGTAGACAGAAAATTCTTTATTTCCTGGTGATAGAAACATACATTTCATGAATATTGATGTCTCCAAACAACATTCATCGTGAAAAACCCAATCCAATATTCTGTGTAAGGAGATCTCAAAAAAAACATAGTTCTCATTAGTAAATGAAAAACATATTGCTTTTGGTTCTTCATTTGACTCTCTTCCTTCTTTAATTAAACCAACTGAATCCTCTCTGCGGGAAACTCAATTCAATGAACAGAATATCACTGATGCAAAATTTGGTTCTCAAAATGACAGAAAATTTCCACTCCTGATCTCATACAAACTGTCTGTTTCTTAAAAACATAACATAAAACTTACGTTCCAACTACCAAACAACAAACTTCCATTATCTCCTTCTTCACCCAGATACTTATCATACCAGATACGCACTAAAATATAAGCATAATATTCCCCTAAGGCCCTGACCAGAGCACTATTTAAAAAAAAAACTATAACCAGTCTTAGAAGGTGCATTATTATTGGAAGGGTGTTATAAACAAAACTTCAAACTTAATAACATTCTAACCTTCAAAAACACCTTAACTATCTGATGCCTGTTACGTTTGAATACCATACAAAGGCCTACATCAGCTTTTCAATAAAACAAAAATAAGTTGTGACATAATCTTTCTCCAAAATATCGAACTGGAGTATTCTGTTGTATTGCTCGTTTATGTTCTACATACAAAGAGCTTATTTTCAAGAGGCACTAGATTCATGTGTGTAAATTAAGAAAGAACTCTTTGTTTACCCGATTTTGTTCAGGTGTCTATGGAAAATTGTTATTAAAAGATGCATGTGTTCACAATTTCGGTCGTAATTTAGGTTCATAATTTCGTTCAAGGTAAATAGAGGAAAATGTATTTCATTATCTCCATTTGCTATCAAAAGATTTTGCTCCTTTCGGAAAATAGCTCTTCAAATTTTTTACATGTAGAGATATAAATAAACAAAGAATTGAATTGAATTGATTTATTGTCCATAATATGGAAATTCATTGTTCACTGGTACATGTGTGTTACAAGGAAAATATGTACAAAATTAGACAGATTATAAAACATAATAACATCAATGGCGTTTCATCTAAAAATACGATCTGATTACTTGCATAGGAATGGAGGAAAGCAATAAAAAGGGTACAATGTCTACATTGCTTGCCCTCGTTTTACCATACTGTTGAACATGTGAGTTGAATCCGGCACAAATGAACGTCTGAAGCGTTCCCGCCTAGTGCGGGGAACGCAGAGGCGAATTCCTGAACGGGTAAAAAATTATAATTATGGAACAAAGGATGTGATGGGTCCAAGGGCGTAAATCCCGGGGGGTGGGGGGGGCTGCATCCCCCCCCCCCGGCTTGAAGTAGGAGGGTGGCCTGTACAAACATCCCCCCTGATATTACAACCAAAAAAAGGAAGAAGAAGAAGGAAAAAAATGTGATTGTTTCAATTTCAGCATAATGCATGAGAAATGAGTTATTTTTTTGTATGTATGTATAACTGTATAGCCTACACGTATACAGTATGTCACGATCATTAAGAGTAGTTGCGCGACGTGCGCGAACAAGCACTTCATAAACTTCAGAATAATTTTTCGTTATTTTGCAAGGTATTATTATAGCCCAGACGTAAAGTGCAATCATGGACAGTAGATGCCCGGCTTCCCCCCCCCCCCCCCCACTCAGTGTTATTTAGGGTACGCGTATACTCGTTCCCTCCCTTTAAAAGCACCCCCCCCCCCCTATCTCAGGACTGCCAACATTTCTGAATCCCCCATTCGCCGGCTTTTCGCTGGCTTTTCCTGCCTTGGAGACCCCCCCCCCCCCCCCGAATCCGGAACACTGCTAAATGTACCACCCCCCCCCCCCCCCCCCCCAATTTCAGGTGAGCTCTAGTCGATCGAGGGGGACTGGGGGCCAATGTTTTTACTTTTCAAAATGGCATGAAATGAATTCAGATAAATAGGGCTTAATAAGAGTCGAAAACGGTGCAACGAATCGTCTTCTTTCTATAATAATTAAATCAAACGTCTAAGCTTTTCGCGGTTCGCGCGGGAAGAGGGAAACTGAATTCAGACAAGGATTAACAGTCGAAAACGGTACAGCCAATCGTCTTCTTTTTATAATAATTTAATGAACGCCAAAGCTTTCGCGCTTCGATCGCGCGCTCTTTGAGTGATTCGCCTGCTCACTACCGCCCCTCCCTAAAATGAGATCCTATAGCTCCGCGCCTGCATTAAAATATATAGCTATGATGCTGACTAAGTTGACGAAATAATTGGAGGCTAGTTTTGTCGGTAATCGTTGGCCCAACCCCCCCCCCCCCCCCCCCCACTAAAAAAGGTCTAGCGACGCCCCTGACCATTACATAATTTTTAAGTGACGGGACTCAAAATAAAGAGTGTGGGTGTGTGTATGTGTGTTGTGTTTTTGTGCGTGCGCGACCGCGCGCGCTTGCGTAAATTAGTGTGGGCGTGTGCTCGTGCTAGTATGTGATGGCTATCGCCGATCACCCCCCCACTCCTCGGTACGGATTTACGCCCCTGGATGGGTCGTTCATAATACGTGTTATCTTCAGCAATGTACGATACTTTCTAAACTGGGCAATTCCAAACCGATGATGCGCTGAGCAATTTTCCTTATTCTTTCTGTTTTCCTTTTGCTAGCACGTGTTCCATTACCAAAGTAGCAAATGAGATTGAATGTCAAGATAGACTGAATGATTGATTTATAAAACAGAACAAGAAGTGTATTATCTATGTGGAGTTTCTTAAGTTGTCTAAGGAAATAAAGCCTTTGATTTGCTTTCTTCTGGATAATGTTGACATTTTTTGACCAATCCAATTTACATGATATAGTGCTAGTAGTGCCAAGATATTTGTACTCGCTAACCTGCTCGACTACGGAATCGTGAATACAAAGGGGTGCATGATCCACTACAGTTCTCTTACAAGAAATGGATGAAATCAATAAAACAAAATAGATACTGAGTATAAATCAGGAAACAAACTGAAAGTTTCGTCTCCTACATACTGCCATTTGGACAAAACCGTCTTTCTCTTCAATGATACAATATTTTATTACTTGCATTATGAAATAAACGCATCATCAGCCCCACATAGTCATAGCTTTAAAATCACTTCAGATTGAACTGGCCAAAAGTCATGTGATATTCTTGCTCAGATGCTTTATATTGAGGAATTGGTTGATAATTTTTTCTTGGCAATAATGCCCAAATTGTAAGAGTTAAACAAATACACGACTGTAACTCCTAGCGCGAAATAAAATGAGTGGAAAAAAAACAAATATAGATACAATGACGTGAATATTAAAAAGGGTGAACGGAAACAACATAACAACTAGTGGACCCCTGTGGGTCCCACATGGGCTTGCTACCTGGGTTATTATCCTCTCTGTCTCCCATTATCTCTCTCTCCCACTCTCTACTTCTTTTTTGCACTTTTGCGCTTCGCGCTTAACATTTAGCTCGGTGCTTTTTTACGCTGTGGCTTTGCATTTGGCACACTGCATTTCTATGATGCTGTTGATTGAATAAATTGAATAAATTCATCAATTCCTGATGAAGCCGTATGAGCGAGAATTCAATTTATTCTTGTCTCATATACGGTTGTCTCATTTACTTCGTTTTCTATTTATATATGTATGTATTATGAAAATGAGATAGCAAAATGTGTATATTGATATATCTTGCGAGTACTACTCTCATTGGGCTCTCATCATTAATTTTTCTCTTCATTTTTTTTTTTATGGTGAATTATTGGGGAGAGGGTGATTGTACAGGCCACCCCCCCCCCACCTGAAATATTGGGGGGATATATCCCCCCCCCCTATAATTTTGAAAATTGGGTGGATAGTCTTTACAATTTTGATATATGTGGATGCCCCTGTGGATGTATTATAAGCACTAACAAAATTAACCCCTAAAACACTTCTGTTTTCGAGAAAAATTGAATATACAAATTTACCGGTGCTCCCGGTAAATTTTGATGAATTTCAAATAGCGCCTACGGCCGTACAATGGTAGCTGCGACCATGAAAATCTCAGAATATGTAAATGTGATATATAATTTCCAAACAGGAATAGCTAATCGTTTGATTTTAGTCCAGAAACATTGTTTTATGGCTTAATTAATATCTTGACCTTGAGAGGGAGCTATACATCATAAAGAGTGTATTATTTACAATTTCATAACTTTAGACTTGATTTCAACCGCGACAACGACCACTGTATATTGTAGGATCGCATATGCTTCCAAAATATTCATTTAAACCAAATTCATGACCCCATACCAAAACTTTGTATTACCTTTAAGAAGAAGCGACCGGAAGACCAACAGGACTACCTTTACTTCCGTATATTGTTGATGTTGATGTAAGATACAATCAAGTGGAGGAAAGTGGAGATAATTATATACATTTTAAGTCGATTTTTAAGTTGTAGGGTTCATGACGCATTTCGGCAGTGGACACATCTCGCCGTGACTTAATTAGGCGACGACATGCGTCCGACCAGAGACGCATCTCGTCAGCCGATTTCCGGCCACTCTCGACGCCTCACCTGCCCGCCTCGTTTCTTTCAGGTCAAAATATATATATATTTTTTTTTTAAATGATATTTTATTTCCTTCCTCATAATTTCACATAACAAGAAATTCACATAACAAGAAATTATCAAAATAAGCAATATAAAACAAGATCTTTGATACAAGACACTTCATGAGTTACATCAATCAATGAAAATAGAAAAAAAAAAAAAATTCTTGCATGTAACAGTGTATAATCAAAATAACAGTAGAGGAAGGTTTAAAGTGTAGATTTTTTTTGTTTTAAATGATATTTTATTTCCTTCCTCACAATTTCACATAACAAGAAATTCACATAACAAGAAATTATCAAGATAAGCAATATAAAACAAGATCTTTGATACAAGACATTTCATAAGTTACATCAATCAATGAACATAGAGAAAAAAAAAGGAAAAAAAAAAGTCTTGCATGTAACAGTGAATAATCAAAATAGCAGTAGAGGAAGGTTTAAAATTACATATTACCATCCTATCACAACACTCTCACACCCCCCCCCTCCCCTCTAGCCCACCCACACCACCTTTCACACACATAAACGCACATACAAACACAAACACACACTGCATGCAACCTGTTCCCTCAAATCACACCACACAAACTCTTAACCCCCCCCCCCCCCCCCCCCCTAGCCCACCCATCTCATCATACCCCCTTCACGCCGACACACACACTGCATGCAACCTGTTCCGGTTTGTCCACCTGTACACGAGAGAGAATTAATAATACTACTAATAATAATAATACCCACATCCATTACAGTAAAAATGCATCGATTTGTTCCCATTTCTGTAAGTGCATCCCCAGTTTCCCCTTTTTGAAGGCTATTTTGTATTCCTCGTCTCTGTAATTTTTAAGCATTATGTACTGTTTTCTGTACAGATGGCAAAGTTCCTTCTTTTCTAGAAATAAAAATGATATACTTTACTAAAAATATGATACAATTTATTACAAATATTCTCGCAGTATTGCCGGATATTCCCATGAAAATGGGTTTCCAATCATCAATGTCAATTTCGATTAAATGTAACTTTTGAATTACCTCCTGCCATAATCTTTTAACTTTAAGACAATCTAAAAATAAATGTTGGTATGTCTCTACTTCTAGTCTACAAAAGGAACAAAAATGGTCTGACTCAAAACCAAATTTAAAGAGCTCTCTTTTCGTATATACAGCCCCTTGTAATTGTTTGTATTGAAACTCTCTATGTTTATTACAAAGCATTGCACATTTCATCCTTGTGAATGTTTCTTTCAACTCCGTCATTCCAAGATCAAATTGACAGTTGCCATCTGTAACATGTAATGTATACTCTTTTTGAAGGTCTTCAATGAAGTAATCATATAACCGCCTAGATTTTATATCACATAGTTTCTGTAAACGTCCAAATATCATCAATTCTATTTCAAAATTTTCAGTGTCCACTTCCATAAAATCACTTTGTATCCAATCGTTTCTAATTGCTGAAAAGATCTTTTGAATTCTAAGCAAGCTTTTAGTTTCAAAACCCAAATTTAAAAAATGTAAGATCGGTTTTAAATGACCTCTGACAATTATATCTGATGCTTGAAGTATACCTTTCTGAAATAGTTCGACATCAAAAAATGTTTTATTGCTGAGACATATACACTTATTGCTAAATATAATCGGATTATTCTTATTTTCTCCAAAGTGTCTGCATTTATCTAATTCTTGCCATGCCTTCAACATGTCTTTATAAAAAGATGGTATACCCTTCAAGTCCATTTTATTTATATCATAATTACAAAGAAATATAATTCGACCCCCCAGTGATCTGAAAAAGTGGTCAAAGGTTACTTTCCAACCTGAATACTTTTCTCCATAGAGCAACCGTTTGATCCACATTATTCTCTGAGTCTTGATAAATATCTTAAAATTCGTTACTCTGAGTCCCCCAGCGCAGTAATCTTGATATAATATTTTCCGTTTTATTCTGTCTCTCCCTCCCCAAATAAAATTAAAAGAAATCTTTTCGATTTCTTCAAAAATGTTTTGTGGGACTGTCATAAGAGACGAAACATAATTTAGTTTTGAAAATACATATATCTTCAACAATTTAATTTTGCCAAACATCGTTAAATCTCGTTGCTTCCACCAACCGATTAGTCTTTTGATTTTGCTCAAAATTTCCTTATAGTTCAAATCATCTTTTATTTTGGAATGACGTGCAAAATATACCCCTAGGATCTTTATATGTTGTACCCTATGTCCAAAAAAAGGTAAACCCGGCCTATCACTTTCCTCTCCTAACCACATAAAATTTGTCTTATCCATATTTATCTTCAACCCACTTAATTTTTCAAAGTTTTTGAAAACTTTCTTCACTTTATTAATTGAATCCATATCTTTTAAAAACAATGTAATATCATCGGCATACAAAACTTGCTTTATTTCTTTATTCCCGAATCCTACCCCTTTAATGCTCTCATCTTTCCTAATATAACGAGCTAGTAATTCGATAACTATTACAAATAAATATGGAGATAGGGGGTCACCTTGTCTTACCCCTCTATTAATTCCAAAATATCCTGTTGAGTGTCCCCCGTTCATCACGCAACTGCTAACATTAGTGTAGAGGGTTTTAACCCAAGAACACAAAACTTTACCAAACCCAAACTGTTCCAAAGCTTTAAATAAAAGTTTATGGGAAATGCAATCGAAAGCCTTTTCAAAATCTACGGCAATTAAAAAGCCTACAGGCTGATACAAGGACTGAAAGAATGTATCATCAATTAACCGAACCGCTTCCCCAATATTCCGATCTTTAACATAGCCCACCTGATCGTAATGAATAATATCCTCCAATACCTCCTTTACCCTTGTAGCTAATACTTTCGACAATATTTTATAATCTACATTTAAGAGAGTAATTGGCCTATAGTTTTTCATGTACAAAGGGTCTTTGCCTTCTTTCTCAATTAGTGTAATTACCCCCTGTCTCTGTGAGTTTGATAACATTTTTGTTTCAAAACTTTCATTAAAAGCCTCCACTATTGTTTTCCCTAAAATTGGCCAGAACGTGAAATAAAACTCAGTCGAGAAGCCGTCATTGCCTGGTGATTTGTTCCATTTCATTTCCTTTACTGCCTGATAGCATTCTGCCAGTGTTATCTTGCCTTCACAATACTCTTTAGTTTCTTTACTTAATCGATAAGTTTAATCGTATCATTGAAGATGAAACCCATCCTCTACATAGACATATTTTTTTTAATAAATCAGGACGGGTCAGGCTTCCAAAAGTCAAAACAAATAGATTTAGGGGGTCATTTCTCATACGTGCCATGACACTATACAACGACAGGTTCAGGAGGTAATTGTTAATTATTTATTAATTTATTATTAGTTACAGAATCGGTTATTAAGGATATATGAATGTACTGCATATTTATTTAAACTCCTGTAATCTGCCTATAACTGTATACTGATATTACCAGTAGTGATTTCTGGTATATCTATGGTTGTAATTTGTGTGTAATTATGTTTCTATACCAAAGCCTACACTGTATACCAGTCTGTACTCATATTCTATTGTGTGTTATATTTATTCCTGACTGTACTTTGTATAAATTGATGTTATATAAATTGAGAAACAGCCGGAAAATGATTTTTATGCCATGTAATTGTGCATGACCAATAAAATTGAACTTGAACTTGAACTTGAACTTAATTTGGGTAATTCATTTAAGAACATATTTTCAATATCCTCTGTAATTTCACCATTTTTACATGCATATAAATTCTCGTAAAACTCCCTGATAATCTTCAAAATCCCTTTGCCATCCCTCACAGTTTCCTTATTTTCATTATATATCTCCTTAATCACACTTTTCCTTTTATTTGACTTTAGTAATTGTTCAAAAAACTTTGAATTTTTTTCTCCTTCTTCAGACCATTCTGTCCTTGAACGGACTTTTAACCCTTGACGTGAATAGTCGAAAAGCTTCCCTAATTCCATTTTTTTTTCATGTCAATTTCATCCTGAATACTTTTATGACAATCAATATTGATCGTCAATCGATATTCCAGGTCTTTAATTTCTTTTTCCAATTTTGCAATGTGGACTCTTCTGAGTTTTGCTCTTTCACGGGAAAATTTCATTATATATTCTCTTAATTTCATTTTCATAAAATCCCAAAATTTAATTTTGCTCGTTATTTGATTCCGCCAAGTTTCCTCTATTTCAGAAATCTTCTTTTTTACCCCATCTACAAAATCTTTTTCATTACATAGACTACTATTAAACTTCCAATACGATTTCCCATAAACAAAACTATCGACTAAATTGTTAAATTCTATTCTAACTCCAGCATGGTCAGGTGTAATAGAAGGCAAAATTTCAGACTTTCTTACCAACTTGTCTACTTTCGAAGAAATGAAGATATAATCCAATCTACTCTGAACTAATGGCTGCTTCTGTCTGAAAGTGAATTCTTTCTTATTAGGATGACGCTTACGCCACACATCAATTAAATCAAGCTTATCAAGAAAGTCTAATAATGAGTCCCTATATTTGCTTTTCGAAATATTACTTGCACCCATGTAATCCAAATTATGATTCATAATAACATTGAAGTCTCCTCCAATTATCAAGGAATATTCTTGACTAAATACAGAACAAATTATTTTATTTAGATCAGACAGAAAATCACATTGGGCGTTTTCTTTATTCCTTGTGGGAAAGTACACGCTTCCTAATATTAGCTTTTCGCCTTGACATTTGCCTTTAATGATGACGTATCTTCCCCCTTCGTCAATTAAGGTTTTTTCCACCACAAAAGTAATACCTGGTTTAAACATTACAATAACCCCCCTACTGTGGTTACTCCCGTGGCTAAAAAAAATTGAGCCTTCCCAATCACCCTTCCAACTGTATTCAATGTCTTCTGTGCTAAAGGTTTCCTGCAAGAATATCATATTTGCCGACATTTTGCACCACTGAAAAATCTTCTTTCTTTTGACTCTATCTCTCAGTCCTCTGACATTAATTGAGAGTAATTTTAAATTAACCGACATCAAGAACTATGAATCTATATCTGTAACAAAGAACCTTTAGAAATGTACATAGTGGTGACAGTTTCACAGTAGATGGGAAGCTTGATGCATTTCCAACTCTAGGAAAAACAAACGCTTTCAAGTTAGATTGCAAATTAAACAAGTACAGGCAGACATCGGAACCGGAAAACATACCACACATACCATCACCCCACCCTTCAACACTATCAACCACATTCATACACATAAGCATAATATATGCTGGCATGTTCGAAACCCCTCCCATCACTTATTCTAAATCATGGCGTGGCAGCCTTTTACACAAAGTATTAATACAGTCTTCTTACTGTGACAAAAAAAAAAAAAAAAAAAAAAAACCAACACCGAAAATAAAACAGTAACTCCAGACGATATAACTTGACCTCATAATTAACGGATTCAGATAATGTGTAACTAATGATACTTTAGCCCCAGGCTCAAACGGCTATATATAATATTTTAAAAGAAAAAAAACGTAATAAACGAACGTAATAAATAAACCCCGTGCATACTTTAAGCTTCAACAGCTTGTACCCCCACCAAATGGCTTTTGATACCATTATAAACTTTACAGTATATAAGGAGTTTCTTTTTTAAGAAAACGAATTAATTAACTTTTGAACTATTCCTCTTCTTTTTTCTTTTTTTTCCTTTCACTGTTAACGACCGGCTTAAGGTAACCGTAAAAGGGCATTATTTATTTTCCCCTTTTAATTTCTCTCAAAACAGAGTCTAGATATAAAATTTATAGTTGATTTAAAGACCTCGCTGGTGTCTAAAACTGGCTGGGGACGAGACTTTTCTAAATAAAAGAACAACGTCCCGCCCACCTGCCGTCATAGACAGTGACCACAAGCAGCCGGTGACGAGATCTAATTATTGCTTCACAAGGCACTAACGTTAATCCTCCTGCTAAGATTGTAAGATTACATGGATATTTACTATTAAAGGGGGGGGGGAGAGCAGAAACAAATCGACAATTATGTTTTATATTTCAGATGCCATTTATCTCGATCAACTGAAATGTCTAGGACCAGCTGGAGACGAGACTTGTCTCAAAACACGTCCCGCCCTCCTGCCGCCGCAAAGACCATTCAGCCAATCAGCATGTCCGGCGTTGGTGACCACGAGAAGCCGGTGACGAAAAATATAGCATGAATTCACAATTAAAAGAGCCCCCACCGGCAAGCCGCGACAGGCACAGTTTCAGCTCGCGGGGGTCGACCAATTTTTTAACCGTAGGATGGCAACTGATAGTTCATGAATTAATGCATCCAGGGGGGGGCCCGGGGGTCCCGGGCTCCCCCCCCCCCCCTGGGAAAAAAAAGGAAGAAAAAAAAGGGGGAAAAAAAAAAAGGGGAAAAAAAAGGAGGAAAAAAAAGAAAAGCAAAAGAGAGAGAGAAGGAAAAGAAGGGAAAGAGGAGAGAAAGGGAAAGAAAGAAGAGGAAGAAGAAAAGAAAAGGGGGAAGAAGTGATCGGGGGGGGGGCGAAAGAGCCTCGCCTCCCCCCTCCCCCAATCAAAAAAATAAGAGAGAAGGAAGGAACTAGAAAGAAGGGGGTATCAGTTGCAATTTTTCCGCCAAGAAGTTGTGGATCAGGGTGGGGGTGGGGCAAAATGCCGTTGCCTCCCCCCGCCCCGCTAAAAAAAAGAGAGAAAGAAGGAAAAGGAAAAAAGGAGAGCTAAAAGGGACCGAAAAAAAAGGTAAAAAGAAGGGGAAATAGATCATTTGCAGTTAATCCCGCCAACAACGTGTGGAGAAGGGTGGGGGCCGAAATGACCTGGCCTCCCCCTCCCCCCCCCCCCCCCCCCTCCCCCCATCAAACCTAAAAGAGAGAGAAGGAAGGGAAGGGAAAGGGAAAGAGGAGAGAAAGGGAAAGAAAAAAAAGAGAAAGAAGAAAGGTAGGGTAGATCAGTTGCGATTTTTCAGCCAACGAAGTGTAGATCGGGGGGGGGGGGGGGCGGGGCACTGGCGTATTGATCGGGGAGGAAGCTCAGGGGAAATAAAATTTAAATGTGGTTTATTTCTTATTCCATAACGGTGGTTTACACATAATGCTGAAATGACATAATTTTCCGAGATTTTTCCTCATTCTTTAGTAAATTATACTTTTGTATGCGTTTGTAAATTTACAGCCAGGCAAGAAATATGCTTCTTGAGATGCCACATGTCAGGGTCCGCGGAACAGCGGGGATCGGGAGCCTCGAGCTCCCCCCCCCCCCCCCAATTTTTTTTGGAAAAGCATTTCAAAGAGAAATAGAAAGAAAGAGAGCAAGAAAGAAAGAATAGTTAACTACCAGTGTCACAACAAAATAAAGTATCAAAAATTGCTCATCTGACCGTAATTAAACGCCTAAAACCCCTGAGCTTCCGGGGGCTATGCCCCCGGGACCCAACCAAGGGCCCTTGGGCAGGCCCATTGATTCTCATCTGACCGCAATTTAGTGCCTAAAACTCTTGATCTTCTGGGGACTACGTCCGCTGGACCTCACGCCAATCAGTGTCCTGCCAGTGTCACAAATAAAGTATAAAAAGATGTTCATCTGACCGTAATCAAATGCCTAAACCCCTGAGCTTCCGGGGGCTCTGCCCCCTGGACCCCACTGGATGCTAATCTGACGGTAATGTAATGCTTAAAACCCCTTGGCTTCTGGAGGCTCCGCCCGCTGGACCTCACGCCAATAAGTGTCCTGCCAGTGTCACAAATAAGGTATAAAAAATGTTCATCTGACTGTAATCAAATGCCTGAAACCCCTGAGATTCAGGGGTTTCCGCACCCTCGACTCCACCAGAGGCCCTGAGGTGGGCCCCGGAATGCTTATCTGACCGTAATTGCCTTCAACCCATGAGTTTCCGGGGGGAGACAAGGTATCAAAAGATGTTCATCTGACCGCAGGCGCGTAGCCAGGGGGGCAGTGGGGGCGCCCCCCCCCCCCCCAAAAAAAAAAAAAGGAGAGGAGAGAAAAGGCAGAGGACGTATGAAGAAAAAGGAGCAGAAAAAAACATTTTTGAAATTCAGACAAGAATTAAGAGTCGAAAACGGTACAACGAAGCGTCTTCTTTCTCTAATGATTTAAGGAAGGGGGAAAACTGTTTTCAGACGGGTGCATGGAGAGATGTAAACAAAAATAGTAAATATGTAGTTAGGGGGATAGACAGAAGGGAGGATGGGAGGCAGAAAGAAAAGAGGTAGAGAGGAAGCTATGACTGATACAGACATACATATGGGAGTTGAGAAGGAGGAAGAGGGGAAGAGAGAGAGAGAGAAAGAGAGAGAGAGAGAGGGGGAGAGAGAGAGAGAAGGGGGAGGAGGAGAGAAAGATATAGGACTGAAAGACAGTATGCGATGGAGATGGATAGGGATGGAGAAATCAAGAGAGCAAGAAAAAGATAGACAGAAAGAAGAGATGAGGGAGAGAGAAACACAGATGGATGGTATAGGTGGAAGGCGAGTTATACTCCAACCCCTCTCGTTCAATTGCTATCCCATCATTCAACTCAACAAAAATCACATAAAAATCTTAAACCTCACAGGCCAACGTTGAGATTTGTATTGATCAGGATACGCAGGGGGGAGGGGGGTTAGGGGGTTGACCCCCCCCCTTCAGTTTGTTTTATGTGTGTATTTTGTAGCAAACCCCCCCCCCCCCTTTTTTTGTGATTTTTTTTTAAATTAAAAAAAAAAAAAAAAAAATTATGCCAATGGCTGACCTAAAAAAGGTGACCTCACCCCCCCCCCCCCAACGGAACAAAATGTCAAATTTTCAAATTTCGAGACCAAAAAACAAAAAAAAGTGTCCTCTTACCCCCCCCCCCCCCCCCCCCCCCCCCCCCTTATTAGCGGCTGGCTGAGTCGTTGCGATTTTTTTTTTTGAGACCAAAAAAAAAAAAGGCACAGGTTGCCTTGATGAATTATAGTTAGCAGTAATCTAAGGTTATAGTGAATGAGATAAACAAGTACTTTTAAACATACTTTGTTGTCAAGCCATGAATGCATTCATTCTCTTATCCACCATGTAGGCTAATTATCACCCACCAATGAACAAGTATAACAAAAACAACATGTACATATGACGCCTGTATAAGAAAAGATGAACTTCTGTTTTCTGTCATGATTTACTTTCAATAAATTACGAACACCACTGATTGAGTACATTACGTTAGGTTTAAAATACTGTTCATTTTATTAAATTTGTCGCTTATGAATATACACCTATCATAATTTTGCTACCTCCATTTTAAATTTGTAGATAATTCTGATTGTAGGCCTATACAGTGTGAGTAAAAAAAAAGTTTACACCTAGAAAATTGCTAATTATTTTAAAACTCATCTATGAACAGTAAATTATTATACATCTTATGAAAGAGTGTTTTATCCCAAATCATTTGGTATAATTTTTGTGTGATATGTGTTCACGCTTGGATGAACAGGAGGCATTGTTTGCGAGAGTGCAAAAATCGACTTGCGCCAAAGTTGCTCATGTGATGTTTAGATAAAACAATTGGGATTTGGGTATTAAATCGGTTTTTGCAGATCCAAATAACATCCCTAACAAAATTAATCATGCCACACATATCAAATATCGAATATCAAATATCAACGAACCTTTGTGCGCGTATGTGTGTGCGTATGTGACTTTGCTTCTGCAAAAAGCATATGCAATGCATTACATTCAATTCATTCTCTCACTCCGCTAATCCCGACATAATACATGCTGTAGGCATAACTTTGGCGCAAGCCGATTTTTGCACTCTGGACAGTGGATTCAGTGGAGAGCCCTCCCGACGATTACTAATGCATAATTCATGAACCTTCATTGAGTTGCCATCCTACGGTTAAAAAAATCCGCAGCCGCGAGGCTTGAGGGGATTCCCCACTGATGGGATTAAAGCCTCTCATTGGCTCGATCAGGTGCTCTTTTTTTGTCCGTATCCTGGCCCCATGACCGTGCATTCGCCATTTTTTCAGCCAGAAATTAGCACGTATACAGTATGTACTGCCACGTCACCTAGCTTCGCAATTCGATTCAGTGATTTATCTTACTAAGATCTTTCTTCAGTTGCAGTAGATTTAAATATTACTTAGTTTATCGACGACATGTTGTCTAATTTGTAAACCTGATCAGACTGAAAGTGAAATAAGGTTAGTAGATCTATATATATATTTTTTTAAATTAAACTTGGGCCTGGCCCAGGGGCCCGTTTTATTTCTCAAAACCTTCATAATATATAGTATAAGTCTCACTTTATTCTAACTAAATCAGCGCTAAGTAAGCTACTCATACCGTGTTTACACACTGACTCGGCTCGGGGGTTGAATCCTCACGCAGAGGGCAACTGTGATCGCGTTTATAGGCCGACAAAAAAAAGACGAGTTCAACACCACCCACGGAGCACGATGACTCATCACAATGACGTCACAATGTGGGGTATTTAGCATCAGCAGATCTAGAGAAGGTACGCGCTAGCTAGCTGGGTTCACACGCGGATAACAGAGATCCCGTTTACATGACATAAAATTGCCTGGTTGAGCACGGCTCGCGGGTTGAAACCTGCCATTCTGGCGGATCCAAAAAGGCGGGTTAGACACGACTCGTGGATCACTGAGATCCCGTTTACATGACATAAAATTGCCGGGTTGATTGTCATGTTGGGAGTGCATAACCCCCCGCTCCGATCTTGTCATATCTCTGTCGACGCAATATATGACGGTCATAACTTTACCCGCCAACTACGGAGATGTCTCTGATCTTCCTAAACCGTTGCACGAAGCTAGATCAAGAGCTTATAGTTCTTAGATAGGCTAGTATATAATAGACATCTCGTAAAATGTTATAGACAGAAATTATAACCGTCTGGTATGACCATACCAAACGGTTATAATTTCTGTTTGGGGAATTCTTTGATATAACCAGGGATATAACTGACATTTGTCAACCTTCCCTAGGGTGCGTTTATCGTGTCTTGCCAAAGATATGTACATATCGAACCCCACTATCGAACCCCACTTTCTTTTCTTTTGTTCTGTTTTTGTTTGTGTTTGTACACCGTTTTTTTTTTGTCTGTCTTTTACATAGGTTCCAATTCATGGGTGTTAGATGCTAAAGGTGTTTAATTTCTCATGTATATTCAATATGTTAATTTTGGAGTGATTACTTTAAAATACACTAAAATATAATGATATTGAAAAAAAATATATATATACGAACGTGATAGATTCTTCACGATTCAAATTAAAGGGATAGTTGAGTTCTGTTTTCAGACCGCAAATGCCTTCGAAGTGCATGGTTATTGCTCTTATTCATATCTTTGACATTTCTAGTGCCCTTTTAGAACCTAAAATTGCTACGAAGGTAATTTTAGACCCCAAAATGTGTGAAATTTAGCCAATTCAGCTCCACTTTAAAAAAAAACACGGTGACTGTTAATTAATTATTTAATTAAGAATAACAATACATGGGCCGGCTGGTTGTGCGTAATATAAACAACACGAAAATGCCAACAAAAACACCAACATCTGTATTGGCTGAAATACGACGTAAAAAGCATTATTTCGTTTTTTTCAACGGTTTTTTCAAATGTTTCAAAATATCTAATATTTGTGGTGGAACACAAGTACTAGAAATCGTTATATTTCAGCCGTCTCTGAACCGATTTTGATCAAACAAAGATGATTTTGAGGATATGAGGAATGTAGTGACAAAGGTATTGCGATGGGAAGTTCGTAGTAGAGGCTATAGTAGAGGCTATCACTTCTAAATTCTGCCTTGCCAGAGAGGAGACCAAAAGGAGCATCCATCAAGATTGCTGTGTTATTACACACCTCGCTACGGGGCATGATGTGACTGGCAACCCTTCTCCAAGTCATGGATGTCGATGTGGTCACTGTTTTCTTTCAGACTGCTGCGTTTATCTTATTTGCAAGTTCTCCCGAGATCTGCATCTGCATATATATGGTGCAGTACACGATCAATGCTCATGTTGCACTGTGAAAGAAAGAAACTGCCTCGATTGACGAATACAAACAAATCAAAACATCATCGTTTTTTACCCAAATACAAATTTCTGGAATATGAACTCTGCGAGGCGTATATTCCTGGCTGGTCCCAGTCATTCTTGCCAAGGGGGTGGGGAGGGGGAGGGGGTTAAGGAGATGGCAGCAAGAAGGTTTATGGCGTTGAAAGCTAAAACAAACCTTATACTATTATATAGGATATTTATTCCATCTGTTTTATGTACATAATGTATGTATTTCTGAATATTGTGTTCAGGTATTGTTACCTATGCATGTTATCACCATTTTCCAGAGGACTACATTTCTGTCAACATGCGAAGGACATCTTACACCATGGATGCATTCTACCTTCTCTATCTGCCCCTCATCCTCTTGATGAGATCTGGTGATGTTGAAACCAATCCAGGTCCTAACACTGCAGAAAGGTATGCATATATATATATATAGTAACCTTCAGCGGTCACTGATGAAGTTGGGTTCTCATCAAGCGATTGTATGGTGAAAGAAACAGTGTGAAAACGATTGGGAAGGTTGATCCTGTAATGTTTGGTGATTACATTATTCGTGTAAATTACTGTGTTAAAGAAGATAATAATAAGGGGGTGGAAAGTAGATGAAAAGACAAACTAAGCAATCGACCAAATTATAGTTTGGTGACTATCGGGAAATCGTCTGTTGTATAAAATACAACACGTGTTTAGCCAATTGTTTTACGGGGTATAACTACAGGGCGATGTTTTGGAGTTGTCAAAATAATGATTTTGCGCAGTCTTGCTTAAAGTCACATGCACTGGACACAGAAAAGTTTATATAGGACTACACAAGCATGTGGCATGAAATTGTAGTCCACAATAAATTACTTGTCATATTTCAAATATCAGGGCATTTGTAGAGCCATCTTTTACAGGTATACTCTTCCTCACTAACATAAAAAGAATGAACAAGCTCACAAATTATTTTCACCTTTACCAGAACTCAACCTTCTAATTAAAGCTTATCTTAAGCTCTGGTATGGGAATTGTATGTCGAGAGAACATTGCTATAATTCATTCTGGATTGTTTATCCTGCACTAGATTGATCGATCGTTAGAACCAGTAAAATAAATACAACTCACAAAGACTTGCTGGAAATCATCTTCAATAAAAACCACAATTCTCATTTGCACATAGTGGCCTGTGTTAAGCACATGGTGTCGGGACTACTTACCTTGATTTCCTTATATTTCTATGTTCATTACTCAGCCCCTACACATTTTCATCAAAATCGTTTGGCATATGTCATTTATTATTTGTAATTTTGAACATTCAATGTGAGTTGAATATGCATATTGAATATGCATGATATACATATAATAATTATGATGATAATGATAATGATGATGATGACCATCATCATCAATTCTTTGTAGAAATATTAATAATGTAAACATAATTATTATTATTAGAAGTAGGAGTAATTTTGTTCTTCTTATTGTTATTATTACTACAATGTCTCATCATCATTATGATCATCAATTCATTCATGCATGTACTGCCAGACTCTACTTTTTTAACGATACCCTTGCCAAAACAATACCGCCCTCACCTGCAATTTGAGGCATTATGTTTCACATGTTAATATCACTGGCAATATATTCTGATATCCCCAAGTTGGTATATTGCACGCTTGAGCACATAATTACAAAATATTGAGTGTCACATGGCCCATAGGATGCTCTCTAATAATATCCTATCATATCCAATTGATTAATTATTCATTTTACAGAACTGTCAGTGAAATGGAGTTTCTGAAGCTGGCCCAGGCTATCCCTCCTTCTTCCTACCAGGCTGTAGGGATATCTCTAGGGATCTCCTTAGCTCAGCTACAGGCAATCCTGGCTGAGAATTTAAGGAACTACACCAATGCGTTACTGGATGTGTTTGGGAAATGGAATGTCATGCAGCGACCTCCACACTCAAACAAAAGACAGCTTTTGGCAGATGCACTCCGAGAGATTGACTTGGGTGGCTTATCGCACATACTCGATGAACCTGTATTTCCAAACAACACAGGTAAACATACACTAATTCTTGCTACACCAGATGACAGATTACCATAGAGATTGTGAGTGTTTTTTGTTCTATACATTTGCCACAATTTACAGAAGTGTCAAATTTTATCAGGCTTCATGCATGCTTTTATAATTTACTCATGTAACTTTTTAAAGCCTAGTAGTTTTGTAGACACCGATCTACTACAAACAGTTGGAGTGACATCAGAATTTAAAAAAATCAGGGTATGTCTGCTTTCTTTACGTGCACATGTTTTACAAAAATATTATATTCTTTGGCATCATTCCATTATGGTTTTATTTTTCTGTATACAAATTCACATACTTACAAGAATACAATTTACAAATATAATACAAATCAAGAATTAAAAATTCTGGAATGCTCTATTCAGTGCCATTATTAAAATGGCTCTGTTCATCCTAGAGATCCAGAAATAGATAATTAAACATAGAAATAAAACACAAAATATGACGAAGATATTACATACGCACTAACTAACAAAAAAACCCTCCCAAACTCTCTATATCACATTTTGAATACGACTGTTACCCCCCCCCCCCTCTCATCCCCCGTTCACACCAAAAGTTTATACATCAAAATCTAGTATCCATTCATTTAGGCCATGTCGATCTAAATGGAGTATGTTTGGTCTACGTAAATTAATCGGTAATTCATTATACAATGTAGATCCACGATAAAAGAATGTTCGTTTACAATAATTAGTTTAAGGTTTGGGCAAGACTAAGTTATTAACATTTCTTAGGGCATAATTGGTTTCTTTGTAAAAAAAAAAAGGTTATTCTGCATATAATCTGGAGTTAAATTGTGGAAAATCTTATACAGCCTTATGTACATGTGCTTTTTACGTCTGGCTTTTAGGGATTCCCATTTTAAAAGATCGTGAATCTGATATGTTGAAGTATGATTTTGAGGGTTTATCTTAAGGATTATCCTACCAGCCCTATTTTGAAGTTTTTGAAGTTGGTCCAGATAGTCTTTTGGGGAAGATTGCCATATAATGTCAGCATAATCAAAATGAGGAATGACTATTGATTGGTAAATTAGATTGAGAAAAGATTCATTTAAAATGTGTCTCAGCCTTCTCCAAATGCTTACCATCTTTCCTACTTTCTTAATTACTTCACATAAAGATGTAAGTCCTATATCAATTCAGAGTCTATATTCAATCTTAAGTATTTGATATTTTTGACCTGATTAATAACATTCCCACCTAGTTTTAAGTTTAATGAGTGATGTTTATGAAGCATTGACTTCGTTCCAATTAACATAGATACTGTTTTTTCACAATTTATATAAAGTTTGTTATGGCTCATCCAATCAGATAGAGAAATTAATTAATTATTAGGAACAGACTGTACAACAATAGGGTTTACAATTTATAAAAAAATAACTGTGTCATCTGCATATAAATGTAGATTACAATACTGAAAAGCATTAGCTAAATCATAGATGTATATTAGAAATAAAATTGGGCCAAGTATGGAGCCTTGAGGGGCACAATACGTTAAGATCAATTCATTGGATGAAACATTATTTATCGAAGTAAACGTTTTACGGTAAACCAGATATTCATAAAACCACTTATGCATTATACCATTTAGTTCAGTTCAGTTCATTTTATTCAAAACCACACAAAGCATGATATAATCTGTTACATAAAAAAGAGACTGGTAATAGTACATCAATCAACATATTCTAACTTGATTACATCATAAACTGAATGGTTTTAGGACCCCTTTAGAAGCTAAGCTTGTGAGCGGGGCCCTATAGTCAACAAAATACATACATTTACAGTAAAAAGAATGTTACGTATGATTATACAATGGATGAAAATACTAAGCTACAGAATATAGAACATACAAATACTCACTCTCACACACACACACACACCCACACGCACGCACACACGCACACACACACAGCAGTCACACTGATGAATAGGTCCTTAGTGGTCAAAAAGCATTTCAGAATAAGAAATTACTAAGATGCAAATAAAAACTATGTCAGTCTTTCAAGTAGGTATGTTTTAGCTAACCTTCTAAACCTAGAAAGAGTCGTACTATTTTTTATATCATCAGGCAGACTGTTCCATTCTTTAATGCAAGAGATATGGAAAGAGGTCAGAGTGACCTTTGTTCTTGCAAAAGGCTGACGAATAAGACACCTTTGACGTGTATTATAATTATGAATTTGCGAGTTCTGACGGAATAAATCTTTTAACGTACATTCATGAGGCATATACTTGAGATTAAACATAAACAATATGCAATTGAACGACACAAGTCCACTTAGTGGTAACATTCTTAGTCGAAGGAACAATGGAGAACTTGGATGTCTATAATAAGAATTAGTAATAAGCCGTATTGCCTTCTTCTGCCATACTCTCAACTTATCAAGATATGACTTAAAAGTGTTTCCCCAAGCAACATTACAATATGTCAAATAAGGAAGAATAATACTATTATATAATGTTATCATTTATACCAACTTTAGACAATTTTCTCAAGAGAATTTTGTGATCGACCAAATCAAACGCTTTTCGCCGATCGACCCTTATTAACTGATTGAAGCCATTCATCCGTAACCTTTGTAGGAGCGGTACAGGTAGAATGTTTTGGTCTGAATGCCGATTGATCTTTGATTAACGTTCTTTTTTTTTGCAAAAATCGAATGAAGTGTTGTTGTACAATCTTTTCTAATATTTTGGACAAACACGTTAATAAAGATATCGGTCTGTAATTATTAGATAAAGTTTTATTACCCTTTTTATGCATATTGATAACAGTATTTATGCATTCATGCACCACCGAAGGTGGTGCCGGAGCAAATATATTTGTGGGTTGTCTGGGGTTGTCTGACCGTCCGTCCCAATTTTTTGCAACATTTCCTCCCATGCATGTCGGTTCACAAGCAGCAGCAGCCGAGGCAACATTCCCATCCGCGCATGCTGGTGCACAAGCAGCAGGGTACGTGTCAATTATGCTATCACAATTGTAACCAATCTATAACATATTTTAAAATGAAGACAAAAAAACTTCGTGAGCTTTCTCAGGAAGAATATCCTAGCAGAAATCAGGTCTGAGTGGGACCGCTCTTCAAATTCCATCTTCTTTGAAGTATTACAATAAACCAAATATTTGTGTGTATAGTGCAATATGTGTTATTCATCAAGAATTAGTCCATGTTTTGATATCGATCATTCCCAAACCTCACAATATCAATTGATTTGTATGTATTACATAATCGGCCTTTCCCTATTGCTTCTTGAGTTTGTTTCACAATGTAATCTCAAGATCAGTGCTAAACTATGTCTATAATGATACACAGAATTTGATACAAGGGGGATTTTGATTTTCTCTCTTTTTAAAAGTTGTTTTAGTATTTTATTTAGATAGGGAGGGATTACTCTTGTTATGGCAGAGTTATTTAAGTTATCAACATTTCCAAAAGTGATCTCCAAATTTCTAATGAGAGTTAGAAAAAGGTGTAATAAGGGTATTTTTGTTTGCTTAAGAGCAAGAAAGTTCACAATAAATGTCATTTTCCCGCCATATGATGTTAGCAAACATGTTAATAAGTATGTACCTGTGTTCATTAAAGTAGGCCACTTTGTATGAATGTTTACTCAATAAGCAAAAAATAGTGCTACATTTAGAGGCCATTTTGTACCCGTTTTTATTTTCTTAAAAGGGGCATATTTTGTAGAAATTTGTTTTGTAATTTTATGTAAAATAGGGCGTTATTTTTTACTCCACTAAAACAATCATGGATTAATATTAATAATAATTATAATAATAATATAATACATGTAACTGATACTTTTAAAAATAACTGATGATAATGATAATAATAAATGATGATATTGATAAGAACTTGAAAAAACCTTTACATTCAGCTTTCAGCCAAGAGAGGATTAATTTCAGAATTCTTTCATACAGCATAATAGGAATAATCTTTCAAAAAATCAGGGAGGCATTAACATTTGTTTGGAGTGACGTATACAAAAAATATTTAATTTATAAAAAAAAAAAAATATATATATATATATATATAATTTTCAGGGAACCTCACTGAATATCAGGGAGGCTTGGCATCTCTGTTTAATTAATTACAATAATGATGATGATGACGATAATAATAATAATAATAATAATAATAATAATAATAATAATAATAATAATAATAATAATAAAAATGATAATAATAGTGGCTTCTAGGGGAGCACTCATGTCTGTCGAACTAGACACCCATGGCGCTCCTCACTTACACCCATAAATACCATCGGGCCTGCAAAGATTGTATTAATCGTTCTTTCATTCCTCAGGACTGATCTTGAATCAGAAGAAGTTTTTGACACACTGTCGAAACACGTGCCTCATAAGACTTACACAACGCTATGCAGATTTCTTGGCATTGGATACGACGAAGCTAACAGCATCCTAGCCAAGTTCAACATGGACTACCAGATAGCTACGAGGGATTGCTTGGCACAGTGGAAGACAAGTACTGGTGGTGATATGGCCCAGCTTAAGACCATCCTTGTGGATGCAGGGGTTAGAAATTTAGTGAAGTATGTAAAGTAATCATGTGAAGCTTCCAATGGGTGCACTATGAACCAGGCACGTAGCCACGGGGGGGGGGGGGGGGGGGGGGGAGAGCACGTGCCCCCCTAAATTTCCAAGATCGGTTGAACTTTTTTAGACCCCTTTTTTTTTACCTCGATCGATTACATGTATGTGCCCCCCCCCCCCCCCCAAAAAAAAAAAAAAAAAAAAAAAGTCAAACTCTGGCTATGTGCCTGCTATGAACTCTGTGGCCCGTATTCTAGTCAATCGTGACACTGTGTTTAGGCTTTTGTTCAAAATCGTAGGAACTGTGAAATGATGCCTGGCAGAAACGCTCCCCAGGGAGTGGAGAATGTGGATGCATTGTGTGCAGGCAAGCCCAAAATTGAAGACCAGAGTAATGACATTTCTGTAAAGCACTTATCACCTAATCACTTAAGCACCAGTAGAAAATTATTATTAGTATTATTAACGAAGAACAAGGTCTAGATTTTTCAATTTTTTAAACCCATGGTCAGGTCTAATTGTATTAGTGGATTTCAGAATTTTGGTATTAGAAATTATTTCCTCGTAAGGCTGGCAGATGGATGTACTCGCATTATCCCGTTTTTGCTAAATTTGGACGCGCCTTAAGCATATTGTTGTTAGCAATAAAATACCATAACTTCAAACGTAAATGTATGTGCTTATTTGATACGAAACTATTTGTACTTGCCATCCACTTTCACTTATTTTATCACCTTCTTTTATTAGTTAATATGAAGATAAATCTCTGTCATGTTTGAGTAAAGGGTATACCTTACATATAGAGCAAATAAACCCTTAAAAGCAGGTTACAAGAAGTTTTGATTTATGATATTCAATTATTCATGCATGCTAATCCCCTTCTGCCAGCCATTCGACGATTTCTCAAGGTTTTTATGTATTTGGAGAAACTTGGACATTTTTTAGAGTATCATAATGTAATCACTGTTGAGAAGGTGAGTGCTTTACCAAGTGACGTCTCATCTTGCAGTATATGTGTAATATTTTAGAGTTTCTTAAAGCCCAAGTCCACTCAATTTTTCAAAAATTATAGGATGTTGTAAATAAATCAAAGTTTAAACTGCCAATTATCACAGGCGTACTTCAATCAGGTGATTTTAAAGAGCGATTTTTGTTTCAGTTATTTCGAGCAAAACATTTAAATTGACGCACGGATGTGACGTATGCTCTTCACAACGAAAGTTCCAGCAGTATACATTCTGAAAATAGGCTATTTTTTTCGTAATGTAACCAAATTTAATGCATACGTCTTTGTGAAGTGCCTCGATACAAACTCTTTCATTCACCTGATAAGATTAATAGTATTTCAATAGGCAATAGAATCCGATCTGCAACATTAGTCGTTCCCAGGTTGGACAAACATTATGGTTTGCCCTACCTAGCAACACATAATATATGCAGGTTGCATTCTGACTGTTGAAAAACTGTTAGTCTTATCAGGTGAATGAAATAGTTTGTATCGAGGCACTTCACAAATACATATGCATTAAATTTGGTTTTTATACATAACGCATCTACGAAAATTGTCTATTCAAGATGCCGATGTGCAAGAATTACGATTGTTCAAATCGGCCAGGGGATGGTAGTAAGAAAAGTTTCTTTGGCATCCCAAACACTTTGAAAGACAGGGGGAGATGTTCCCAATGGCTAAACAATATTGGGACTGCAATGACAATTTCATTATTCGAACGTACAAATTTGGTAAAAACATAATGGTATGTGAGGACTACAGTCTAGTCTAGTCGAGTCGTCTCTGTCTGTGTTGTGACCTTACGTCACAAAACCTTACGTCACAAAAAATGTTGCGCAATGCGTTGTGGAGGAGGACAGGCTCGATCATTAACTTGTTTTTTGCTCATTAAAAAAATATATTAAAAATAAGTCTGAGCAACATTTTCCAGAACCATCTTATATTTGGGCTGTTTAGATTTGTGTCTATCTAATCAGGGGGTGTTTCATAAAGCTGTTCGTAAAGTTATACGCATTACTTTACGAATGACTTAAATATGAAAAGCCAAATGGGATGCTCAATCATTTTTAACTGCATCAACTAAAGTTGAACTGTGCAGATGTAGATTAACATTCTTATTATAACAAACATTTTTAATGCAAAGCATTTTTTGCCATAATTTAATTGAGATTATTGGAAATATAGTCACACTTTCTTAAAACATCAGGAAAAGCTTTGGGCATCCTATCCGGCACTTCATATATTCAAGTCGTTCGTATAGTCATGCGTAACTTTACGAACAGCTTTATGAAACACCCCCCTGCTCAACTTTTCAGTGGAGTGGACTTGTAATGTAATCACTGTTGAGAAGGTGAGTGCTTTACCAAGTCTCTTCATCAGCATACATGTTATATTTTAGAGTTTCATAATTCAATCACTAATGAGAAGGTGATCGAGTGCTTTACCAAGTCTCTTCATCAGCATACATGTAATATTTTAGAGTTTCATAATTCAATCACTAATGAGAAGGTGATCGAGTGCTTTACCAAGTCTCTTCATCAGCATACATGTATAGTATTTTAGAGTTTCATAATTCATTCACTAATGAGAAGGTGATCGAGTGCTTTACCAAGTCTCTTCATCAACATACATGTAATATTTCAGAGTTTCATAATTCATTCACTAATGAGAAGGTGATCGAGTGCTTTACCAAGTCTCATCATCAGCACACATGTAATATTTTAGAGTTTCATAATCCAATCACTAATGAGAAGGTGATCGAGTGCTTTACCAAGTCTCTTCATCAGCATACATGTAATATTTTAGAGTTTCATAATTCAATCACTAATGAGAAGGTGATCGAGTGCTTTACCAAGTCTCTTCATCAGCATACATGTTATATTTCAGAGTTTCATAATTCAATCACTAATGAGAAGGTGATCGAGTGCTTTACCCAGTCTCTTCATCAGCATACATGTAATATTTTAGAGTTTCATAATTCAATCACTAATGAGAAGGTGATCGAGTGCTTTACCAAGTCTCTTCATCAGCATACATGTAATATTTTAGAGTTTCATAATTCAATCACTAATGAGAAGGTGATCGAATGCTTTACCAAGTCTCTTCATCAGCATACATGTTATATTTCAGAGTTTCATAATTCAATCACTAATGAGAAGGTGATCGAGTGCTTTACCCAGTCTCTTCATCAGCATACATGTAATATTTTAGAGTTTCATAATTCAATCACTAATGAGAAGGTGATCGAGTGCTTTACCAAGTCTCTTCATCAGCATATATGTATAGTATTTTAGAGTTTCATAATTCAATCACTAATGAGAAGGTGATCGAGTGCTTTACCAAGTCTCTTCATCAGCATACATGTAATATTTTAGAGTTTCATAGTTCAATCACTAATGAGAAGGTGATCGAGTGCTTTACCAAGTCTCTTCATCAGCATACATGTAATATTTTAGAGTTTCATAATTCAATCACTAATGAGAAGGTGATCAAGTGCTTTACCAAGTCTCTTCATCAGCATACATGTAGTATTTTAAAGTTTCATAATTCAATCACTAATGAGAAGGTGATCGAGTGCTTTACCAAGTCTCTTCATCAGCATACATGTAGTATTTTAGAGTTTCATAATTTAATCACTAATGATAAGGTGATCAAGTGCTTTACCAAGTCTCTTCATCAGCATACATGTAATATTTCAGAGTTTCATAATTCAATCACTAATGAGAAGGTGATCGAGTGCTTTACCAAGTCTCTTCATCAGCATACATGTATAGTATTTTAGAGTTTCATAATTTAATCACTAATGAGAAGGTGATCGAGTGCTTTACCAAGTCTCTTCATCAGCATACATGTATAGTATTTTAGAGTTTCATAATTCAATCACTAATGAGAAGGTGATCGAGTGCTTTACCAAGTCTCTTCATCATCATACATCTAATATTTTAGAGTTTCATAATTCAATCACTAATGAGAAGGTGATCGAGTGCTTTACCAAGTCTCTTCATCAGCATACATGTAATATTTTAGAGTTTCATAATTCAATCACTAATGAGAAGGTGATCGAGTGCTTTACCAAGTCTCTTCATCAGCATACATGTATAGTATTTTAGAGTTTCATAATTCATTCACTAATGAGAAGGTGATCGAGTGCTTTACCAAGTCTCTTCATCAGTATAGATGTAATATTTCAGAGTTTCATAATTCATTCACTAATGAGAAGGTGGTCGAGTGCTTTACCAAGTCTCTTCATCAGCATACATGTAATATTTTAGAGTTTCATAATTCAATCACTAATGAGAAGGTGATCGAGTGCTTTACCAAGTCTCTTCATCAGCATACATGTAATATTTTAGAGTTTCATAATTCAATCACTAATGAGAAGGTGATCGAGTGCTTTACCAAGTCTCTTCATCAGCATACATGTTATATTTCAGAGTTTCATAATTCAATCACTAATGAGAAGGTGATCGAGTGCTTTACCGAGTCTCTTCATCAGCATACATGTATAGTATTTTAGAGTTTCATAATTCATTCACTAATGAGAAGGTGATCGAGTGCTTTACCAAGTCTCTTCATCAGTATAGATGTAATATTTCAGAGTTTCATAATTCATTCACTAATGAGAAGGTGGTCGAGTGCTTTACCAAGTCTCTTCATCAGCATACATGTAATATTTTAGAGTTTCATAATTCAATCACTAATGAGAAGGTGATCGAGTGCTTTACCAAGTCTCTTCATCAGCATACATGTAATATTTTAGAGTTTCATAATTCAATCACTAATGAGAAGGTGATCGAGTGCTTTACCAAGTCTCTTCATCAGCATACATGTTATATTTCAGAGTTTCATAATTCAATCACTAATGAGAAGGTGATCGAGTGCTTTACCCAGTCTCTTCATCAGCATACATGTATAGTATTTTAGAGTTTCATAATTCAATCACTAATGAGAAGGTGATCGAGTGCTTTACCAAGTCTCTTCATCAGTATAGATGTAATATTTCAGAGTTTCATAATTCATTCACTAATGAGAAGGTGGTCGAGTGCTTTACCAAGTCTCTTCATCAGCATACATGTAATATTTTAGAGTTTCATAATTCAATCACTAATGAGAAGGTGATCGAGTGCTTTACCAAGTCTCTTCATCAGCATACATGTAATATTTTAGAGTTTCATAATTCAATCACTAATGAGAAGGTGATCGAGTGCTTTACCAAGTCTCTTCATCAGCATACATGTTATATTTCAGAGTTTCATAATTCAATCACTAATGAGAAGGTGATCGAGTGCTTTACCCAGTCTCTTCATCAGCATACATGTATAGTATTTTAGAGTTTCATAATTCAATCACTAATGAGAAGGTGATCGAGTGCTTTACCAAGTCTCTTCATCAGCATACATGTATAGTATTTTAGAGTTTCATAATTCAATCACTAATGAGAAGGTGATCGAGTGCTTTACCAAGTCTCTTCATCAGCATACATGTAATATTTTAGAGTTTCATAGTTCAATCACTAATGAGAAGGTGATCGAGTGCTTTACCAAGTCTCTTCATCAGCATACATGTAATATTTTAGAGTTTCATAATTCAATCACTAATGAGAAGGTGATCGAGTGCTTTACCAAGTCTCTTCATCAGCATACATGTAGTATTTTAGAGTTTCATAATTCAATCACTAATGAGAAGGTGATCGAGTGCTTTACCAAGTCTCTTCATCAGCATACATGTAGTATTTTAGAGTTTCATAATTCAATCACTAATGATAAGGTGATCAAGTGCTTTACCAAGTCTCTTCATTAGCATACATGTAATATTTCAGAGTTTCATAATTCAATCACTAATAAAAGGTGATCGAGTGCTTTACCAAGTCTCTTCATCAGCATACATGTATAGTATTTTAGAGTTTCATAATTCAATCACTAATGAGAAGGTGGTCGAGTGCTTTACCAAGTCTCTTCATCAGCATACATGTAATATTTTAGAGTTTCATAGTTCAATCACTAATGAGAAGGTGATCGAGTGCTTTACCAAGTCTCTTCATCAGCATACATGTAATATTTTAGAGTTTCATAATTCAATCACTAATGAGAAGGTGATCGAGTGCTTTACCAAGTCTCTTCATCAGCATACATGTAGTATTTTAGAGTTTCATAATTCAATCACTAATGATAAGGTGATCAAGTGCTTTACCAAGTCTCTTCATCAGCATACATGTAATATTTCAGAGTTTCATAATTCAATCACTAATGAGAAGGTGATCGAGTGCTATACCAAGTCTCTTCATCAGCATACATGTATAGTATTTTAGAGTTTCATAATTTAATCACTAATGAGAAGGTGATCGAGTGCTTTACCAAGTCTCTTCATCAGCATACATGATATATTTTAGAGTTTCATAATTCAATCACTAATGAGAAGGTGATCGAGTGCTTTACCAAGTCTCTTCATCAGCATACATGTAGTATTTTAGAGTTTCATAATTCAATCACTAATGAGAAGGTGATCGAGTGCTTTACCAAGTCTCTTCATCAGCATACATGTAATATTTTAGAGTTTCATAATTCAATCACTAATGAGAAGGTGATCGAGTGCTTTACCAAGTCTCTTCATCAGCATACATGTAATATTTTAGAGTTTCATAATTCAATCACTAATGAGAAGGTGATCGAGTGCTTTACCAAGTCTCTTCATCAGCATACATGTTATATTTCAGAGTTTCATAATTCAATCACTAATGAGAAGGTGATCGAGTGCTTTACCCAGTCTCTTCATCAGCATACATGTATAGTATTTTAGAGTTTCATAATTCAATCACTAATGAGAAGGTGATCGAGTGCTTTACCAAGTCTCTTCATCAGCATACATGTATAGTATTTTAGAGTTTCATAATTCAATCACTAATGAGAAGGTGATCGAGTGCTTTACCAAGTCTCTTCATCAGCATACATGTAATATTTTAGAGTTTCATAGTTCAATCACTAATGAGAAGGTGATCGAGTGCTTTACCAAGTCTCTTCATCAGCATACATGTAATATTTTAGAGTTTCATAATTCAATCACTAATGAGAAGGTGATCGAGTGCTTTACCAAGTCTCTTCATCAGCATACATGTAGTATTTTAGAGTTTCATAATTCAATCACTAATGAGAAGGTGATCGAGTGCTTTACCAAGTCTCTTCATCAGCATACATGTAGTATTTTAGAGTTTCATAATTCAATCACTAATGATAAGGTGATCAAGTGCTTTACCAAGTCTCTTCATTAGCATACATGTAATATTTCAGAGTTTCATAATTCAATCACTAATAAAAGGTGATCGAGTGCTTTACCAAGTCTCTTCATCAGCATACATGTATAGTATTTTAGAGTTTCATAATTCAATCACTAATGAGAAGGTGGTCGAGTGCTTTACCAAGTCTCTTCATCAGCATACATGTAATATTTTAGAGTTTCATAGTTCAATCACTAATGAGAAGGTGATCGAGTGCTTTACCAAGTCTCTTCATCAGCATACATGTAATATTTTAGAGTTTCATAATTCAATCACTAATGAGAAGGTGATCGAGTGCTTTACCAAGTCTCTTCATCAGCATACATGTAGTATTTTAGAGTTTCATAATTCAATCACTAATGATAAGGTGATCAAGTGCTTTACCAAGTCTCTTCATCAGCATACATGTAATATTTCAGAGTTTCATAATTCAATCACTAATGAGAAGGTGATCGAGTGCTATACCAAGTCTCTTCATCAGCATACATGTATAGTATTTTAGAGTTTCATAATTTAATCACTAATGAGAAGGTGATCGAGTGCTTTACCAAGTCTCTTCATCAGCATACATGATATATTTTAGAGTTTCATAATTCAATCACTAATGAGAAGGTGATCGAGTGCTTTACCAAGTCTCTTCATCAGCATACATGTAGTATTTTAGAGTTTCATAATTCAATCACTAATGAGAAGGTGATCGAGTGCTTTACCAAGTCTCTTCATCAGCATACATGTAATATTTTAGAGTTTCATAATTCAATCACTAATGAGAAGGTGATCGAGTGCTTTACCAAGTCTCTTCATCAGCATACATGTTATATTTCAGAGTTTCATAATTCAATCGCTAATGAGAAGGTGATCGAGTGCTTTACCCAGTCTCTTCATCAGCATACATGTAATATTTTAGAGTTTCATAATTCAATCACTAATGAGAAGGTGATCGAGTGCTTTACCAAGTCTCTTCATCAGCATACATGTATAGTATTTTAGAGTTTCATAATTCAATCACTAATGAGAAGGTGATCGAGTGCTTTACCAAGTCTCTTCATCAGCATACATGTAATATTTTAGAGTTTCATAATTCAATCACTAATGAGAAGGTGATCGAGTGCTTTACCAAGTCTCTTCATCAGCATACATGTAGTATTTTAGAGTTTCATAATTCAATCACTAATGAGAAGGTGATCGAGTGCTTTACCAAGTCTCTTCATCAGCATACATGTAGTATTTTAGAGTTTCATAATTCAATCACTAATGATAAGGTGATCAAGTGCTTTACCAAGTCTCTTCATCAGCATACATGTAATATTTCAGAGTTTCATAATTCAATCACTAATGAGAAGGTGATCGAGTGCTTTACCAAGTCTCTTCATCAGCATACATGTATAGTATTTTAGAGTTTCATAATTTAATCACTAATGAGAAGGTGATCGAGTGCTTTACCAAGTCTCTTCATCAGCATACATGTATAGTATTTTAGAGTTTCATAATTCATTCACTAATGAGAAGGTGATCGAGTGCTTTACCAAGTCTCTTCATCATCATACATCTAATATTTTAGAGTTTCATAATTCAATCACTAATGAGAAGGTGATCGAGTGCTTTACCAAGTCTCTTCATCAGCATACATGTAATATTTTAGAGTTTCATAATTCAATCACTAATGAGAAGGTGATCGAGTGCTTTACCAAGTCTCTTCATCAGCATACATGTATAGTATTTTAGAGTTTCATAATTCATTCACTAATGAGAAGGTGATCGAGTGCTTTACCAAGTCTCTTCATCAGCATACATGTAATATTTTAGAGTTTCATAGTTCAATCACTAATGAGAAGGTGATCGAGTGCTTTACCAAGTCTCTTCATCAGCATACATGTAATATTTTAGAGTTTCATAATTTAATCACTTATGAGAAGGTGATCAAGTGCTTTACCAAGTCTCTTCATCAGCATACATGTAATATTTTAGAGTTTCATAATTCATTCACTAATGAGAAGGTGATCGAGTGCTTTACCAAGTCTCTGCATCAGCATACATGTAATATTTTAGAGTTTCATAATTCAATCACTAATGAGAAGGTGATCGAGTGCTTTACCAAGTCTCTTCATCAGCATACATGTAATATTTTAGAGTTTCATAATTCAATCACTAATGAGAAGGTGATCGAGTGCTTTACCAAGTCTCTTCATCAGCATACATGTATAGTATTTTAGAGTTTCATAATTTAATCACTAATGAGAAGGTGATCGAGTGCTTTACCAAGTCTCTTCATCAGCATACATGATATATTTCAGAGTTTCATAATTCAATCACTAATGAGAAGGTGATCGAGTGCTTTACCAAGTCTCTTCATCAGCATACATGTAATATTTTAGAGTTTCATAATTCAATCACTAATGAGAAGGTGTTCGAGTGCTTTACCAAGTCTCTTCATCAGCATACATGTAGTATTTTAGAGTTTCATAATTCAATCACTAATGATAAGGTGATCAAGTGCTTTACCAAGTCTCTTCATCAGCATACATGTAATATTTCAGAGTTTCATAATTCAATCACTAATGAGAAGGTGATCGAGTGCTTTACCAAGTCTCTTCATCAGCATACATGTATAGTATTTTAGAGTTTCATAATTTAATCACTAATGAGAAGGTGATCGAGTGCTTTACCAAGTCTCTTCATCAGCATACATGATATATTTTAGAGTTTCATAATTCAATCACTAATGAGAAGGTGATCGAGTGCTTTACCAAGTCTCTTCATCAGCATACATGTAGTATTTTAGAGTTTCATAATTCAATCACTAATGAGAAGGTGATCGAGTGCTTTACCAAGTCTCTTCATCAGCATACATGTAATATTTTAGAGTTTCATAATTCAATCACTAATGAGAAGGTGATCGAGTGCTTTACCAAGTCTCTTCATCAGCATACATGTTATATTTCAGAGTTTCATAATTCAATCGCTAATGAGAAGGTGATCGAGTGCTTTACCCAGTCTCTTCATCAGCATACATGTAATATTTTAGAGTTTCATAATTCAATCACTAATGAGAAGGTGATCGAGTGCTTTACCAAGTCTCTTCATCAGCATACATGTATAGTATTTTAGAGTTTCATAATTCAATCACTAATGAGAAGGTGATCGAGTGCTTTACCAAGTCTCTTCATCAGCATACATGTAATATTTTAGAGTTTCATAATTCAATCACTAATGAGAAGGTGATCGAGTGCTTTACCAAGTCTCTTCATCAGCATACATGTAGTATTTTAGAGTTTCATAATTCAATCACTAATGAGAAGGTGATCGAGTGCTTTACCAAGTCTCTTCATCAGCATACATGTAGTATTTTAGAGTTTCATAATTCAATCACTAATGATAAGGTGATCAAGTGCTTTACCAAGTCTCTTCATCAGCATACATGTAATATTTCAGAGTTTCATAATTCAATCACTAATGAGAAGGTGATCGAGTGCTTTACCAAGTCTCTTCATCAGCATACATGTATAGTATTTTAGAGTTTCATAATTTAATCACTAATGAGAAGGTGATCGAGTGCTTTACCAAGTCTCTTCATCAGCATACATGTATAGTATTTTAGAGTTTCATAATTCATTCACTAATGAGAAGGTGATCGAGTGCTTTACCAAGTCTCTTCATCATCATACATCTAATATTTTAGAGTTTCATAATTCAATCACTAATGAGAAGGTGATCGAGTGCTTTACCAAGTCTCTTCATCAGCATACATGTAATATTTTAGAGTTTCATAATTCAATCACTAATGAGAAGGTGATCGAGTGCTTTACCAAGTCTCTTCATCAGCATACATGTATAGTATTTTAGAGTTTCATAATTCATTCACTAATGAGAAGGTGATCGAGTGCTTTACCAAGTCTCTTCATCAGCATACATGTAATATTTTAGAGTTTCATAGTTCAATCACTAATGAGAAGGTGATCGAGTGCTTTACCAAGTCTCTTCATCAGCATACATGTAATATTTTAGAGTTTCATAATTTAATCACTTATGAGAAGGTGATCAAGTGCTTTACCAAGTCTCTTCATCAGCATACATGTAATATTTTAGAGTTTCATAATTCATTCACTAATGAGAAGGTGATCGAGTGCTTTACCAAGTCTCTGCATCAGCATACATGTAATATTTTAGAGTTTCATAATTCAATCACTAATGAGAAGGTGATCGAGTGCTTTACCAAGTCTCTTCATCAGCATACATGTAATATTTTAGAGTTTCATAATTCAATCACTAATGAGAAGGTGATCGAGTGCTTTACCAAGTCTCTTCATCAGCATACATGTATAGTATTTTAGAGTTTCATAATTTAATCACTAATGAGAAGGTGATCGAGTGCTTTACCAAGTCTCTTCATCAGCATACATGATATATTTCAGAGTTTCATAATTCAATCACTAATGAGAAGGTGATCGAGTGCTTTACCAAGTCTCTTCATCAGCATACATGTAATATTTTAGAGTTTCATAATTCAATCACTAATGAGAAGGTGTTCGAGTGCTTTACCAAGTCTCTTCATCAGCATACATGTAGTATTTTAGAGTTTCATAATTCAATCACTAATGATAAGGTGATCAAGTGCTTTACCAAGTCTCTTCATCAGCATACATGTAATATTTCAGAGTTTCATAATTCAATCACTAATGAGAAGGTGATCGAGTGCTTTACCAAGTCTCTTCATCAGCATACATGTATAGTATTTTAGAGTTTCATAATTTAATCACTAATGAGAAGGTGATCGAGTGCTTTACCAAGTCTCTTCATCAGCATACATGTATAGTATTTTAGAGTTTCATAATTCATTCACTAATGAGAAGGTGATCGAGTGCTTTACCAAGTCTCTTCATCATCATACATCTAATATTTTAGAGTTTCATAATTCAATCACTAATGAGAAGGTGATCGAGTGCTTTACCAAGTCTCTTCATCAGCATACATGTAATATTTTAGAGTTTCATAATTCAATCACTAATGAGAAGGTGATCGAGTGCTTTACCAAGTCTCTTCATCAGCATACATGTATAGTATTTTAGAGTTTCATAATTCATTCACTAATGAGAAGGTGATCGAGTGCTTTACCAAGTCTCTTCATCAGCATACATGTAATATTTTAGAGTTTCATAGTTCAATCACTAATGAGAAGGTGATCGAGTGCTTTACCAAGTCTCTTCATCAGCATACATGTAATATTTTAGAGTTTCATAATTTAATCACTTATGAGAAGGTGATCAAGTGCTTTACCAAGTCTCTTCATCAGCATACATGTAATATTTTAGAGTTTCATAATTCATTCACTAATGAGAAGGTGATCGAGTGCTTTACCAAGTCTCTGCATCAGCATACATGTAATATTTTAGAGTTTCATAATTCAATCACTAATGAGAAGGTGATCGAGTGCTTTACCAAGTCTCTTCATCAGCATACATGTAATATTTTAGAGTTTCATAATTCAATCACTAATGAGAAGGTGATCGAGTGCTTTACCAAGTCTCTTCATCAGCATACATGTATAGTATTTTAGAGTTTCATAATTTAATCACTAATGAGAAGGTGATCGAGTGCTTTACCAAGTCTCTTCATCAGCATACATGATATATTTCAGAGTTTCATAATTCAATCACTAATGAGAAGGTGATCGAGTGCTTTACCAAGTCTCTTCATCAGCATACATGTAATATTTTAGAGTTTCATAATTCAATCACTAATGAGAAGGTGTTCGAGTGCTTTACCAAGTCTCTTCATCAGCATACATGTAGTATTTTAGAGTTTCATAATTCATTCACTAATGAGAAGGTGATCGAGTGCTCTACCAAGTCTCTTCATCAGCATACATGTATAGTATTTTAGAGTTTCATAATTCAATCACTAATGAGAAGGTGATCGAGTGCTTTACCAAGTCTCTTCATCAGCATACATGTATAGTATTTTAGAGTTTCATAATTCAATCACTAATGAGAAGGTGATCGAGTGCTTTACCAAGTCTCTTCATCAGCATACATGTATAGTATTTTAGAGTTTCATAATTCATTCACTAATGAGAAGGTGATCGAGTGCTTTACCAAGTCTCTTCATCAACATACATGTAATATTTCAGAGTTTCATAATTCATTCACTAAAGAGAAGGTGATCGAGTGCTTTACCAAGTCTCTTCATCAGCACACATGTAATATTTTAGAGTTTCATAATCCAATCACTAATGAGAAGGTGATCGAGTGCTTTACCAAGTCTCTTCATCAGCATACATGTAATATTTTAGAGTTTCATAATTCAATCACTAATGAGAAGGTGATCGAGTGCTTTACCAAGTCTCTTCATCAGCATACATGTAATATTTTAGAGTTTCATAATTCAATCACTAATGAGAAGGTGATCGAGTGCTTTACCAAGTCTCTTCATCAGCATACATGTAATATTTTAGAGTTTCATAATTCAATCACTAATGAGAAGGTGATCGAGTGCTTTACCAAGTCTCTTCATCAGCATACATGTTATATTTCAGAGTTTCATAATTCAATCACTAATGAGAAGGTGATCGAGTGCTTTACCCAGTCTCTTCATCAGCATACATGTAATATTTTAGAGTTTCATAATTCAATCACTAATGAGAAGGTGATCGAGTGCTTTACCAAGTCTCTTCATCAGCATATATGTATAGTATTTTAGAGTTTCATAATTCAATCACTAATGAGAAGGTGATCGAGTGCTTTACCAAGTCTCTTCATCAGCATACATGTAATATTTTAGAGTTTCATAGTTCAATCACTAATGAGAAGGTGATCGAGTGCTTTACCAAGTCTCTTCATCAGCATACATGTAATATTTTAGAGTTTCATAATTCAATCACTAATGAGAAGGTGATCAAGTGCTTTACCAAGTCTCTTCATCAGCATACATGTAGTATTTTAGAGTTTCATAATTCAATCACTAATGAGAAGGTGATCGAGTGCTTTACCAAGTCTCTTCATCAGCATACATGTAGTATTTTAGAGTTTCATAATTTAATCACTAATGATAAGGTGATCAAGTGCTTTACCAAGTCTCTTCATCAGCATACATGTAATATTTCAGAGTTTCATAATTCAATCACTAATGAGAAGGTGATCGAGTGCTTTACCAAGTCTCTTCATCAGCATACATGTATAGTATTTTAGAGTTTCATAATTTAATCACTAATGAGAAGGTGATCGAGTGCTTTACCAAGTCTCTTCATCAGCATACATGTATAGTATTTTAGAGTTTCATAATTCATTCACTAATGAGAAGGTGATCGAGTGCTTTACCAAGTCTCTTCATCATCATACATCTAATATTTTAGAGTTTCATAATTCAATCACTAATGAGAAGGTGATCGAGTGCTTTACCAAGTCTCTTCATCAGCATACATGTAATATTTTAGAGTTTCATAATTCAATCACTAATGAGAAGGTGATCGAGTGCTTTACCAAGTCTCTTCATAAGCATACATGTATAGTATTTTAGAGTTTCATAATTCATTCACTAATGAGAAGGTGATCGAGTGCTTTACCAAGTCTCTTCATCATCCTACATCTAATATTTTAGAGTTTCATAATTCAATCACTAATGAGAAGGTGATCGAGTGCTTTACCCAGTCTCTTCATCAGCATACATGTATAGTATTTTAGAGTTTCATAATTCAATCACTAATGAGAAGGTGATCGAGTGCTTTACCAAGTCTCTTCATCAGTATAGATGTAATATTTCAGAGTTTCATAATTCATTCACTAATGAGAAGGTGGACGAGTGCTTTACCAAGTCTCTTCATCAGCATACATGTAATATTTTAGAGTTTCATAATTCAATCACTAATGAGAAGGTGATCGAGTGCTTTACCAAGTCTCTTCATCAGCATACATGTAATATTTTAGAGTTTCATAATTCAATCACTAATGAGAAGGTGATCGAGTGCTTTACCAAGTCTCTTCATCAGCATACATGTTATATTTCAGAGTTTCATAATTCAATCACTAATGAGAAGGTGATCGAGTGCTTTACCCAGTCTCTTCATCAGCATACATGTATAGTATTTTAGAGTTTCATAATTCAATCACTAATGAGAAGGTGATCGAGTGCTTTACCAAGTCTCTTCATCAGCATACATGTATAGTATTTTAGAGTTTCATAATTCAATCACTAATGAGAAGGTGATCGAGTGCTTTACCAAGTCTCTTCATCAGCATACATGTAATATTTTAGAGTTTCATAGTTCAATCACTAATGAGAAGGTGATCGAGTGCTTTACCAAGTCTCTTCATCAGCATACATGTAATATTTTAGAGTTTCATAATTCAATCACTAATGAGAAGGTGATCGAGTGCTTTACCAAGTCTCTTCATCAGCATACATGTAGTATTTTAGAGTTTCATAATTCAATCACTAATGAGAAGGTGATCGAGTGCTTTACCAAGTCTCTTCATCAGCATACATGTAATATTTTAGAGTTTCATAATTCATTCACTAATGAGAAGGTGATCGAGTGCTTTACCAAGTCTCTTCATCATCCTACATGTAATATTTCAGAGTTTCATAATTCAATCACTAATGAGAAGGTGATCGAGTGCTTTACCAAGTCTCTTCATCAGTATAGATGTAATATTTCAGAGTTTCATAATTCATTCACTAATGAGAAGGTGGACGAGTGCTTTACCAAGTCTCTTCATCAGCATACATGTAATATTTTAGAGTTTCATAATTCAATCACTAATGAGAAGGTGATCGAGTGCTTTACCAAGTCTCTTCATCAGCATACATGTAATATTTTAGAGTTTCATAATTCAATCACTAATGAGAAGGTGATCGAGTGCTTTACCAAGTCTCTTCATCAGCATACATGTTATATTTCAGAGTTTCATAATTCAATCACTAATGAGAAGGTGATCGAGTGCTTTACCCAGTCTCTTCATCAGCATACATGTATAGTATTTTAGAGTTTCATAATTCAATCACTAATGAGAAGGTGATCGAGTGCTTTACCAAGTCTCTTCATCAGCATACATGTATAGTATTTTAGAGTTTCATAATTCAATCACTAATGAGAAGGTGATCGAGTGCTTTACCAAGTCTCTTCATCAGCATACATGTAATATTTTAGAGTTTCATAGTTCAATCACTAATGAGAAGGTGATCGAGTGCTTTACCAAGTCTCTTCATCAGCATACATGTAATATTTTAGAGTTTCATAATTCAATCACTAATGAGAAGGTGATCGAGTGCTTTACCAAGTCTCTTCATCAGCATACATGTAGTATTTTAGAGTTTCATAATTCAATCACTAATGAGAAGGTGATCGAGTGCTTTACCAAGTCTCTTCATCAGCATACATGTAGTATTTTAGAGTTTCATAATTCAATCACTAATGATAAGGTGATCAAGTGCTTTACCAAGTCTCTTCATTAGCATACATGTAATATTTCAGAGTTTCATAATTCAATCACTAATAAAAGGTGATCGAGTGCTTTACCAAGTCTCTTCATCAGCATACATGTATAGTATTTTAGAGTTTCATAATTCAATCACTAATGAGAAGGTGGTCGAGTGCTTAACCAAGTCTCTTCATCAGCATACATGTAATATTTTAGAGTTTCATAGTTCAATCACTAATGAGAAGGTGATCGAGTGCTTTACCAAGTCTCTTCATCAGCATACATGTAATATTTTAGAGTTTCATAATTCAATCACTAATGAGATGGTGATCGAGTGCTTTACCAAGTCTCTTCATCAGCATACATGTAGTATTTTAGAGTTTCATAATTCAATCACTAATGATAAGGTGATCAAGTGCTTTACCAAGTCTCTTCATCAGCATACATGTAATATTTCAGAGTTTCATAATTCAATCACTAATGAGAAGGTGATCGAGTGCTTTACCAAGTCTCTTCATCAGCATACATGTATAGTATTTTAGAGTTTCATAATTTAATCACTAATGAGAAGGTGATCGAGTGCTTTACCAAGTCTCTTCATCAGCATACATGATATATTTTAGAGTTTCATAATTCAATCACTAATGAGAAGGTGATCGAGTGCTTTACCAAGTCTCTTCATCAGCATACATGTAGTATTTTAGAGTTTCATAATTCAATCACTAATGAGAAGGTGATCGAGTGCTTTACCAAGTCTCTTCATCAGCATACATGTAATATTTTAGAGTTTCATAATTCAATCACTAATGAGAAGGTGATCGAGTGCTTTACCAAGTCTCTTCATCAGCATACATGTAATATTTTAGAGTTTCATAATTCAATCACTAATGAGAAGGTGATCGAGTGCTTTACCAAGTCTCTTCATCAGCATACATGTTATATTTCAGAGTTTCATAATTCAATCGCTAATGAGAAGGTGATCGAGTGCTTTACCCAGTCTCTTCATCAGCATATATGTAATATTTTAGAGTTTCATAATTCAATCACTAATGAGAAGGTGATCGAGTGCTTTACCAAGTCTCTTCATCAGCATACATGTATAGTATTTTAGAGTTTCATAATTCAATCACTAATGAGAAGGTGATCGAGTGCTTTACCAAGTCTCTTCATCAGCATACATGTAATATTTTAGAGTTTCATAATTCAATCACTAATGAGAAGGTGATCGAGTGCTTTACCAAGTCTCTTCATCAGCATACATGTAGTATTTTAGAGTTTCATAATTCAATCACTAATGAGAAGGTGATCGAGTGCTTTACCAAGTCTCTTCATCAGCATACATGTAGTATTTTAGAGTTTCATAATTCAATCACTAATGATAAGGTGATCAAGTGCTTTACCAAGTCTCTTCATCAGCATACATGTAATATTTCAGAGTTTCATAATTCAATCACTAATGAGAAGGTGATCGAGTGCTTTACCAAGTCTCTTCATCAGCATACATGTATAGTATTTTAGAGTTTCATAATTTAATCACTAATGAGAAGGTGATCGAGTGCTTTACCAAGTCTCTTCATCAGCATACATGTATAGTATTTTAGAGTTTCATAATTCATTCACTAATGAGAAGGTGGACGAGTGCTTTACCAAGTCTCTTCATCATCATACATCTAATATTTTAGAGTTTCATAATTCAATCACTAATGAGAAGGTGATCGAGTGCTTTACCAAGTCTCTTCATCAGCATACATGTAATATTTTAGAGTTTCATAATTCAATCACTAATGAGAAGGTGATCGAGTGCTTTACCAAGTCTCTTCATCAGCATACATGTATAGTATTTTAGAGTTTCATAATTCATTCACTAATGAGAAGGTGATCGAGTGCTTTACCAAGTCTCTTCATCAGCATACATGTAATATTTTAGAGTTTCATAGTTCAATCACTAATGAGAAGGTGATCGAGTGCTTTACCAAGTCTCTTCATCAGCATACATGTAATATTTTAGAGTTTCATAATTTAATCACTTATGAGAAGGTGATCAAGTGCTTTACCAAGTCTCTTCATCAGCATACATGTAATATTTTAGAGTTTCATAATTCATTCACTAATGAGAAGGTGATCGAGTGCTTTACCAAGTCTCTGCATCAGCATACATGTAATATTTTAGAGTTTCATAATTCAATCACTAATGAGAAGGTGATCGAGTGCTTTACCAAGTCTCTTCATCAGCATACATGTAATATTTTAGAGTTTCATAATTCAATCACTAATGAGAAGGTGATCGAGTGCTTTACCAAGTCTCTTCATCAGCATACATGATATATTTCAGAGTTTCATAATTCAATCACTAATGAGAAGGTGATCGAGTGCTTTACCAAGTCTCTTCATCAGCATACATGTAATATTTTAGAGTTTCATAATTCAATCACTAATGAGAAGGTGTTCGAGTGCTTTACCAAGTCTCTTCATCAGCATACATGTAGTATTTTAGAGTTTCATAATTCATTCACTAATGAGAAGGTGATCGAGTGCTCTACCAAGTCTCTTCATCAGCATACATGTATAGTATTTTAGAGTTTCATAATTCAATCACTAATGAGAAGGTGATCGAGTGCTTTACCAAGTCTCTTCATCAGCATACATGTAGTATTTTAGAGTTTCATAATTCAATCACTAATGAGAAGGTGATCGAGTGCTTTACCAAGTCTCTTCATCAGCATACATGTAGTATTTTAGAGTTTCATAATTCATTCACTAATGAGAAGGTGATCGAGTGCTTTACCAAGTCTCTTCATCAGCATACATGTATAGTATTTTAGAGTTTCATAATTCAATCACTAATGAGAAGGTGATCGAGTGCTTTACCAAGTCTCTTCATCAGCATACATGTAATATTTTAGAGTTTCATAATTTAATCACTTATGAGAAGGTGATCAAGTGCTTTACCAAGTCTCTTCATCAGCATACATGTAATATTTTAGAGTTTCATAATTCATTCACTAATGAGAAGGTGATCGAGTGCTTTACCAAGTCTCTGCATCAGCATACATGTAATATTTTAGAGTTTCATAAAGTTAAACACGCCCCCATGGCATTATATGTCATGGGGCGAGACAGAATAAAGGTTCCATTGACAGCAAAAGAAACACAGAAAGGTTCAGAAACGGTGCTCTGCCTTATCTTGTTAGACTAATAAATGGTCACTCCGTGTGAATCGTTATTTGAAAGACTTACGATTAGGGATTACACTCAAATTTAAATAGTTAAGGCAATGAAATGAATCTCAAAAGAAATGGACAGTACAAATAGTATGTGGGCTGTTTTCGAATTCCTACTGAAACGCTGAGTTTTCATAACGTTATAAATTATAATTGATCTCATCATGTACATGTTTCTTATCTTTCCATGTATCTATTAATTTCTCTTTAACTTCCTTTTCCTCCTAACACCTCGCTCTCCTCTCACCACTTTTTCTATACTATTTGTCTATCTACCTCTGTCTCTCTGGCTTTATATATATATTATCCTTCCTGCTTCCGCCCTCTCTTTCCTTCTTTCTTTAATCCCATCCTAATTTTCTCCCCCGCCTATTTCGGGTTTTTTCTATCTACTAGTCTCGAGTATTTTTAATTTACTGTACGTTTAGCACGACTGATATATTTGATCATACGTAATTTCACAATTGTACTATGTTTGAACTTAACGACCTGGAGAAGTGTTATAGCTACAACACTACAATACTTCCATACTTGATGTTTCTTGTCAAATGTATAGCATAATAATTTTAATACATGTTTTATATGGTTATGGTTTGTATAAGTCATGAAGATATGAACATTTTAAAGCTAATTAATTATACATGTTTCCAGGGGCGTACGCAGGATTTTTTCAAGGGGGGGGTTTTAAAATCGGGCCCAAAATATTTTGCTTCTGAAATTGTTTAAATCGCGCCGGCCGAAAAGTCGCTCAGTGGGGGGGGGGGGGGGGGGGGGGGGGGGGGGGGGGGGGGTAAGCGGACACTTTTTTTCTTTTTTTTTTGGGAGTCCCAAAAAAAATCGCAACGACTCAGCCAGCCGAAAAGTCGCTCAGTGGGGGGGGGGGGGGGGAGGGGGGGGGGGGGGGGGGGGGGGGGGGGGTAAGCGGACACTTTTTTTTTTTTTTTTGGTCTCGGAATTTGAAAATTTGACATATTTCCTTGTTGGGGGGGGGGTTAGGTCACGTTTTTTAGGTCAGCTGTGGGCATATTTTTTTTTTTTTTTTTTTTTATAATAATTAAAAAAAAAAAATAAAAAATAAAAAAATCCCAAAGGGGGGGGTTTTACGTTTTTTTAGGGGGGTTTACACACATAAAAATACCAAAGGGGGGGGTTTGAACCCCCAAACCCCCCCCCCTGCGTACGCCCCTGCATGTTTCCCATCTCATCCTGCTTGATATATTCCTTTTACTTGCCCTTCCTTTCTTTTTCTTTCATTCTATTCTCACCTTTTGTTGATTCTTGCTCCTATTTCTCACTCATCCCTTCTCCCTCTCCATACTTATTGAACTTTTTATATAGAGTTTTAATATTACTTTTTAAAATATACTCTGTCATAATTTTAAGACTATTGTACTGTTAACTTGTAAATACATGTACTTTTCAATTATATTCCAATGGCAATTCAGTTGTAAGACTGCGACGATGGAATTGTGTTAATAAAACCCTTCTATCTATCTATCTATCTTCTAATTGGGACAATATTAATTAATGAAATGTTGGAGATCAGTCCTGCAGAATTTTCAAACATGGATGATTTGATGTTAGCCATGCCACAGGAAAATAAAATAGGTTTGAGAAAACATTACATGATAAATGCTGCCAACCGATTACTTTCTGAAATATACTATTGATCAACATGTTAACCTTCAAATTAAATTTCTCAAGCACAACTTATCAAATGTACAAGTATGTTTTGCCATATTCGTATTGTACATGTAGTTAAGGGGGAGTTACTGGCTCATATGATGCGGCAAAACCGCGGCGGTTTTTTATGACGTTAAGTGTAATACGCTTCACATTTCTAAATCTTGTAATACAGAGCTCAGTAAATATGTGCAAGTACTTTGTTGCACGCAGTTTCCATTAAGTTACAATTTTTTGTGGCGTTTACCATGTCATATCTTAGCAAGCCTATACACGTAATACTCGTACAGTATATAATCATGATATAAATACAGTGTGTATATGAAACAGCATTTTAGCTGATCGATTATAATAAGGTAAGGATATTTGATAATGCTGGAATAATATGATTCTTCTGTTTTTGATATTTTGTATTGATACCGCATATACTTCGTTAAAAATCAACTCAAAAAATGGTCTTCAAATTTTGCTCTTTCTGTACATATTCCACTTCCTAACAGTTTGAATCAAAGGGTAATAATTACAAAAAATACTCATGCGACTGCGTCTTCTATATGCCTCCACCCTAAATTCAGTATAGGAAATGGATGGAATTATTTGTGACAAACAATGAAAACAAAAAGCCTATAATCAAATGTCAACTAATGACTATGATCTTGACCTTCTAGCACCAAAATGTATTTTCTTTTTAGTAATACCATCTCCAAGTTTAGATATTGCGATAGCAAGGCTAAAAACTTTTAATTTCAGAAATTGACCTCTGTGACCTTGAACCTACTTAGACTGTTTTCCTATGGTGATACATGCTATCACCAAGTGTGAGGCTAATAACTCTAATGGTTCTTAAAATATTGCTAAAACAAGGATAAAACCTGTAATTTCAGAAATGGGCCTCTATGATTCAATTCAATTATTTCAATTCAAATTTACTTCATTTCCAACAGAAAGATAAACAAAGGTAATTAAAAATTGTTCATACATGATTCTTTTTTTTTCTGGTAACTATCCAAATACACTTTGCACATAATATAATTATTACAATAAATTCTTAATTTCTCAGGAAATGGGGGGAATCCACTAAAAAGCAGTGCTTGTAGTTTGTGGATCCCCAGAAAAAAGAAAGATCTTTGTCCAATGACCTTCTCGCAAAATATTCCAATAATGATACATACTATAACATAGTCTGTATCCCACATCTCTAGTGGTCCTTGAGATATCGCAATAGCAAGGCTAAAACATGTCATTTCAGAAATTGACCTCTGTGACCTTTGACCTGTTTACCCAAAATCTAATCAGATCATCCTCATATGGTGATTCATTCTATCGTCTACAAGTTCATACCTTTGAATGGTTCTTGGGATATCGTGATAACCAGAAAACGTAATGCCCCCGACACCACCTTCAGGCATAAAATGTCTTTAAAAGGAGACACTGCACGGACTGCTATAATATGAGATACATTTACATAATAACAATTATCATCATCATCATAATAATAATAATTCGAAAAACGTTAATAAATAATACTACACACATTTAAAAATACATGTAATAACTGCATGGACCTCAAAAGCGCATACAAGGTGCTGTTACTCAGTCTAAGAACATATTAAGAATTGCAGATATTTCAGATGTGTTTTGATGAGGTCAAGTGAAGAGCTTTTTTCAGAAATGCAGAGAATTTGTTCCTTCGGCACGGGGCAATAGATTGAAAGGGTTTGAGCCAGCCTGCTTTGGGGATTTGAACATGTACAGTATCTGGCATCCCTACGACCAGGCACAATTTCTATAAAAAAAATCATTATTTTCCCCTTTCAAATCTTGCATTTCCTCTGTCAATGTTATTGTCTATTATTTTGAAATGTCTTCTTCTTCATCCCTAATATATCAGATGGGGAAAAATTAAGATAATGATGGAAGTTTATACAGTTGATACACATATTATAGATGATACAATAAATATTACTCTTAATCCCTGACAATAGGTCAAGACTAAATCTTTACCTATGCTGTCTTTAATTTAAAAGAAGGAAAACAAACCCAAGTAATAACCGACACTTATAAGCAGCATCAAACCCATGTAATCTTATCAGTTTGTAATATACTTTTTACCTTTAAAAAATCTCAACAGAGATGAAAAAGGCACTTCTGAGAATTAAGATGGGGCATCTGTTGAAGGCAAAGGGTTCCTATCAGATGTAAAAGGGGGCACTTATCCGAAGGAAATATGTTACTTGTTAGAAAGGGAATGGGGCACTAATCAGAGGTTTAAAAAAAGTGACATTTAAGAGAAAGGTAATGGGTTCTTATTACAAAGGGAAAAGGGCACTTATCAGAAATAAAAAGTTCACTTAATAACAAAATAAAGGGGCACGAGTCGAAGTAAAAGAGGGGGAAAATATCAAAGGTGAAAAGGAGAATTTCTCGCTGAAAACAGGCACTCACCAAAAATGAAAAGGGGCACTTATGAGAATGGAAAAGGGGCGCTTATTATAAACAAAAAGGGGCACCTGTCAGATTTTTAGAGTGGCAATTATTTGGGGTGAAAAGGGGGCATTTATGACAAGGAAATGAGGCACTTATCAGATGGAAAATGGCTACTTTTTAGTAAGTTAGAGGGCACGTATCGAAATATAAGGGGAACTTATCACGGGTGAATAGCTAGGGGCACTCATCACAGAAGAAAAGGAGCGCTTATCACAAGGGGAAGGGGGCACTTATAACACAGAAAAAGAGTCATTTGCCAATGTGTAACCGCCACGGTCAGAGGTGAAGAGGGCACAAGAGGTGGTAAAAGAGAATGGAAAAGGGACGTGCAAAGGAAAAGGGGCGATTGTCGAAGGAAAAAGAGCACTATCAGATTTTAATAGGGGCATTAATCAGAAGTGAAAAGTGCACATTATGATAAAGATATAAAGGGATCTAATAAACAAAATGGAGGGGTTTGCACTTATCAAAAGGTAAAGGGGAACTTAATAGAAGGGAGATGGGCAGTTCTTAATAACCAATGAAAAGGAGCACTTGTCCTAATTAAAAATGGGCACTTTGGGGAGAACCTGGAAAGTACCCCCCCCCCCCCCCCCTGCTTCCCTCTCGGCGCTCCGCGCTTAAATCGACCTGCGGCCGATCCCCCCCCCCCCCCACGGGATCCCCCCATCCCCAAAATATCTTCCTATAATAAGCCTATATGACAACTATCGACGTTATCAATGTGAGAAAATCTAATCAACCCTCCTTTCCAATAATCTCCGCGAAAGCGAGTGCTGAGAGGAACAAGCCGCAGCTCGATCCTGGCCCCATGCAGCATGTGAAACTGAAAGTCAACTTTGTTTCTCGTCAATAATTAGGCATACTATCACTACCTAACCCATAATGAAGAATATACTATATACTAGGGGGAACAAAAATTGGCAGAAAATGAAAAAGATTGTGATCAATTAATTACCACAACACGCAGGTACTGCCGGATTAAAACAAATGTAGAATAGAATATCATTTATTGACTCATTCGACCTCCTTCTGGGGTATGAGAGTACAACACATGTACATGTCATGATAATGATACATAATACAAACATAGCTTAATCACGGAAGAGGTTTACGGTACACCATGTGTAAAGTCCTCGAGGGACTGAGGAAAGTAGATAGAAAATAGAAGTGAGATGGAAAGGCGAGAAAGTGGAGGTTGGAAGGAAGAGTATCTTTCGGAGGTGAGTTTAGTCCTGAAAAGGACTGTAAACCAGAAAGTTGTAGGCAAGATGAGAGGTTTGAGTAGAAGACTGGATTGAGTTGGAGAGTTGAGTAGGCGAGTAGAGTTGCAGAGCAGGAGCAGGAGAGTAGACTCGACGTTTCGGACAGGTTGACTGTCCGTCTTCAGGAGTGAGTGTTCGCTAGGCGTGCGGCGGTTCTTATGGCGTGGATGCGGACTTGGGGGAAAGCACTGAGCCGGCGGGCTTGGCAGGTTGGCAGGCAGCTGTCGGTGGTGGCGCGCGGTTGCGTGAATTGGCGGGAAACGAGTGGGCGGCGGCTATGCGGACGTCGTGTGGTAGGTGTCGACGGGGTAGCGGGGGGTTGTGTCGGTCGTTGAGTGGGTGTATCGATCGGCGGTGAGGATGGCTATTAGTGGTGTCGGTCTGTGTGTGTTGGTCGGCGGTTTCGGCGTTGGCGTAGGTTGTAGCGAGGTGTGGGCGTGGGCGGTGCTTGTGTGGGTGAAGTGGCTAGTTGAGAACGTGTGGTGCTTGGTTGAGTGGGTGTGGTTCTTGGTTGAGTGGGTGTGGTTGGGTGGTTGTAGGTGGTGTCCGGGCTAACGGATGGATGGATTGGTGAAGTGTTGGTGGTTGGCGTGTTGGTTGTGGAGTTGGTTGAATATTGGTCGGAAGTAGAATGGTGAGGGAGGATTGGGTGCCAGATGCTGTTGATGTGAAGGCCTGGGTCTTGGGGTACGGTGTTGTGTTGGTGGATCTCGATGGCTTCTCGGACCCTTCGGGTGTGCCAATGTTTTCATACCACCATGCAAACCTTCAAACACCTCCAAAACATAGCTTAATAATACAAAGAATACACAATACAACAAAACAACAATATAAAAGTATAACGATAAATAGGAATGATCTAAACCTAGCCTATGCTAAACATAAATACAATATTATACGATATGGCAAGCATACATGAAAAGTGGAGAATACCACATGAACAATCTAAATACAAACATGAACAAAAAGAAAGATAAAAACAAAAAATAATTAAAAAACAAAATACATTATTGTCTTAACTATATAAGAAATTATAAGTTTCATTTTTGTACATGTAAGTGAGTTGTGATTGGATTTTTAAGATTTATGCAGACTAACAAAATACGGCATAATCGTCCATTGGACAAACAAAAACATAATGGAATATAATGTAATAAAACAAAAAGTATACTAACAAAAAAATGAACAAAAGAACAAACAAACCATCAAAACTATACTTGACCTAAAGAAAGACTGTACTACAGATCAAGAATTGTTGGTTGCTTAATTAACCTACCACTTCGGGTTGTAACAGTCCTTTTTATGGGTGACATATGTTTGGATTGTTCAGATTTACATGTATATAGACCAGCAAAATATGACATTATTATCCTTAAGAAGAGTACTAATTTCTTCAGCTGTCCTATACCGGAATATAAAAATAAATTCAACATGTGTAATGTGCAAGGGCGTTTAACTATTACTTTGCGAACTAAATATAACTCTCTTTCCTTTCTGAAAAAAGGGCATACAAAAACATAATGGAATTCATCACCAGACTCATGCATATCACAACATGGGCATTCAATACTAATTTCATTAAAAGCTTCTTTGAATCTGTTATTATTAATTGGTAAACGGTGTGACCTACATCTAAAACGGCTCAGTGTTATTCTATCTTTTTACTCAGCAAAACTAAATACCTGTCAAAGAGACAATCCTTTTTAAAGATCCTATAATTCAGGCACACACTGTTTGTCCAAATTGTTGCAATCACATCTTGTTTTGAAATATCGTTTAATCTCAACTTCAGAGTGCTCAGTATCCAACTATTGCTAAATCCTTCCCCTTGCTTTAGCCAAACAATACCAAGACCAGCATGGTTCAATATTTTTTCAATACAAGATAATCACTTGAAAGAAGTAGACATATCTACATTCTGACTAATTAACCTTTGCAAAAAATAAAATTTGACTGAATATTTAGAGGGAGAACCTTTTACTATTCTTAACCAGAAACTAACCATTCGATGTTTGATACTGTTAGCTAGCCATGCCCTCCCAGTTTCTCCATATATCATACACTCTGGTGTAAATTTATTTAAACATAACGCTGACCTGAGAAATTTTCTATGGAATATTTCAATTTGACTCAAATCTTCATATCCCCACACTTCGCATCCATAAATGAGTTTTGGTAATACAAGTTGGTCAAACAATTCACGTTGAATATCCAGTGGCAGTTTGAGTCTTTGAACCTTTAATGACATAGAGAAGAGGGCTTTCCTGGCCTGTGTTACCTGTTTTGAAATAGCCTTTTCAAAACTTCCATTATAATTAACCTGAACCCCAAGATATACAAAATCATCCACAACATCAATTTCATCTTCTCCAAATCTGAAAACTGGAAATTTACGTACTTTGCTTCTTGAAAATATAAGTACTTTAGTTTTCATAGCATTAACACTTAACCTCCAAATTTTACAATATTGAGACAAGGCATTCAAAGCCACTTGCAATTCTCGCTACCCTAAATAGGTACGAAAATCTCGAAATTCGCGAGACGAGGTAATTTTCACTCTCTCGGGTCGTCACTACAACTTCCGGTATAGAGTCCCATCCCGCTGGCGCTAGCGCCTGTGTTCGCTGTGCAGAGTTTTCACGCACGCTAAAATCGATGCCAATCAGTGTAATTGGTACAGATTATAATATGCAATGGAAAGCTTCGGGCAGAATTAGTGACTTTAGCACAAAAGGCCGTTAAACTCTACCGTGAAAGAGAGGGTTGTGATCACGAACGCCTGCACAGGAAGCTGTAATGTCGAAAAGCTATCCCATAATGCAATGCGGATTTCAGGATTTTCCCCGGATCTCGGCAGAATCGCTATTTGGGGTAGCGAGAATTCCTCTCATTCAGCTGTTCAACTAATTTCTATACTGCAACAGCATGCCAAAACATTTAAGGGGATTCCCCATGAGGTAATTAAACGCGCGCCGCGCGCCCGACAGCACCAGCAATATACATGTATGGTGTGGCAGATGTCAATCCGAGAATTCGCAGTCATTGCGTCGTACTTTCATCTAATTTCTCACTAATAACCGTTGACGAGGAATCTTGATTTCCATCATCCAAGCAGCCCAAGCTGTAGACAGAATGACACTTTCGTGAAATAGCTAGGAACCACTCGCTCCGATCCGATCCGCACAGTATTGTTACGGCCCTCCATCCTAGAACGGGTCCTGGATGCTGGAGGGCTGGCCTGTCCCTTGCCTCTATTACCGTCATCTGACGAAGAATTTGCCATCCTGAATAATGCGAGCGGTTTCTATTTGGCTTGTAGTTTAGAGGCCCTGACGTGGCTCCGTTTTCCCAAAGTATATGAGTGTGGAGATGAGAGGTGTTTTGGATAGCTGGACGTGTATTCTCTATGAGAGGATTATATTACATCAGTCTATGGAGACTCAACTAATTACACGTTATGAAACGATGGATTGTTTAACTGTATACTTTATTAATACAAACATAAGTCAACTTCTCCAACACGTTATCATAGTTAACACCGACACCAATTACCTGGATTAATCTCAACAAGTAGTAAAGGCAGGGATTGCCTTTTGTAGGAACTCTATTTCTCGCTTCCAATCCTTTTCCTTACTTTAGCCAAAGACCTACTATGCTTTAGCTCAGCTGGAGCAAAGCGGAGAGTTCGATCTGACCAAGACGAGAGCCAGCGTCGAGGTGACGAAATACCCGCACATTACTGCTATTTATAGCATCTGAGACGCTCTGAGAGCTGCTTTACGCATGGTGCGTCCGTAATCGCGCTCTGAGCCCTTACGCCCCAAAAGCTTACTGCCCTCTACGTTTTCTGCAAGATAACTACCTGTAACGGGCTGGTCCGTTACACAGCACCCCTCTTCAAGGAATGTGTCCTCACATTGTCCCCCTCACATTAATACGAGGGGTTTCCCAAAAATATCTACAATCACTAAAACATATTGAACTATGCATCGCTGTATTAACCATACTGAGAGTTACGTCCTCTACTCTTTAAGACTACTGATATGCATATAACAATCAAGCTCTCTATATCTTTCATAATGACATTCTCATATAAAAACATGTTCATTCTATGGACAGTAACTCTGAATATTACCATTACAGCGAGTGCTTTCTATGCCAATTATTTTCATGAATGTTTGTGCATTATGACACATCCTTGAATTCTCCAGAAAGATAATGGTGTGGCGTTTTACAAACAAATGAATAGCTTACACTACGACATAAAAATGATAAAAAATATATACATGTATAGATATAAACAATAAGGATGCCTCTTTTTGTTTCCTCCTGGAAGCTGTTGTCTTATTAACAGTTCATCTTTGTTTCTACAGTTAGTTCGTTTCCTGTCCTTCTAGGCATCACTTGGCTCATTGTTTTTTTCTCTTCTCTTTTCTGGCAATACGAGTGTATACTGTTCCATCTGGCAGGTGCAGTGACTTGTAATGGTAGGTGATCTTCATCCCTAGCGGATGATGCGTTTTGTTTTCTGCGTCACCTTACATCTGCCTCCAGCTTGACGCAGGCTTCTAGCGGCTCGGAAAAGTTGATCATCATCTGTTTCCTCCTCCGTCTCAGTGGCGACGTCTTTCCTGTAATAAGGCTCTCTCGTCCTGCAGGTACAGTCTGCATCTCCGTAGTTACAATGCGGAAGCAGGTTAGATAGATAGATAGATAGATAAATGGTTTATTCAAATCAAATCAAACATGTAAACAATAAATGTTCATTAATTCCATGCTTCGTAGCTAAAAACTAAATTGCGCAATGGATTACAGAATTAATTATTAAAAGGTAAAATTGCACTTACTAATAATAAACTACTATAGATAATAATGCAACTCTTGGCACCGGCGTCGAACCGCTGCGCCACCCCAGTCACCAGTGGGGCACGAAACAGTAAGATCATATACCCCCCCTGATGAATAGCACGGCGCAACGGATCAACACCCATGCATACAATATACAGCACAATTCACAGTGAAATAATGAATAAAAAAGGACAGGTATGGCGGAGGAGAAAAAGAAAGGGGGAGGGAGTATAAGAAAATGATAACTTTTACATGATTAAAACATTACATACTTAACAAGAAATACATGCGTAATACTGTACATGGCAATTAACTGGTTTAGAACATTTCAACTCTGAAAATAGTAGTGTTGCATGTGGAAAATTACAAAAATATAAATCTATGTTTAGCATTAATCGTTCAATTTTCTATGAAATCACATTTTTTGTGAATGAATAAATACTATAGGTCATGCTTTAAATATGGTACATGTATTATAATGCTCGAGTGATTTATCCAGTTAATTAGTAAAGAGTAAAAAAAAAAACATGATCCAGTTTAGCTAAGGTGAATTAAATCTATTTAAAAAGGCTGGGATGTAATAAACAAGATCCTAAAACATAACCACGTTAAATATCATTTAAAATCAGTCATACTAAAGTCTGTTTGCCCCTTCTATTAGAGTTTATACAAAGTTCAATTAAAGTTCAATAATTTTGTCATGAATGGAATAGGGCGGTTGCGGTATTGCCTTCATGGCGACACTGAACTGATCCCCATTTGGTCTCTAGAGTAGCCGTCTTCAAGTCAAGCTTTGCTCCTAACAACAGTAGATTATCCATGCCCAAGACTCCATCGCCGCATACATCAGCGATAATCAAAGTGAGCTTTGCCTTTCCCTGGCCTATTGTCACTTCAGTGTGGATTTTCCCATCCACCTTCATATTTGAGCCGTTTGCAAGCATTATTCTCTCTGTAGTAGGTTCAATAGAAGGCTGCTCTATCAGTTTCACATATCCTGCTTTGGAGATGTATGTAGCTGTAGCCCCAGTGTCTACAAGAAAATGTAACTGTTGCCCAGCGATAATAACTGGTATATACATGCCCTTTAATTTTCCTTTGTGCATCTCTCTATTCTGCTTAGAGGTGCATATTGGCTCTGTGGTATTTGTTGTTGAGGAGCTGTCAGATCTTGCTGCATTGGCCGCACCATGCACGCCCCCCTGAGGTAGCCTTTCCTCATTTGTTGAGACCTGTTGTTGCTGTTGTTCAGTTTGCCTTTGAGCCTCACTCTTCAGCCTTTTTCTGCACTTTTTCTTGATGTGCCCCTTCTTTCCACAGTAGAAGCAACAACCATCAGATACAGCTGATTTCTCCCTTTGCTGCTTTCCATCAGAGTGAGCGGTTTGTTGAGACGCCTGAAAAGCGCCCTTTAATGCCGCCGCCAATCCTACAATTTCCTCTTTTAGGCTGATAATAATAATAATAATATATAGGATTTTATTGAAATCAAAACATCAAAATCCAAGAACAAACCGTCCAAAGACTGACAACTGTCTTGGGAACAAAAATAAAATTTAAATCAAAAATACATAATAAAATAGCAGTAATGAATAAATACATAAGTTACATAATTTAAAATATCAAATAACTAAACTATTATCAATAAATATTGCAAAAAGGACATATAAACAATAAGTATACATCATTACAATTACATCGAAAAAGGGCTCTCGAGCTGTGCAATAACCAAATCAGGCACAGACCGAGAGTCCAATAAATATAAGATTAAAATGCATAAGACTGGGTTTAAAAAGAATCAATATTGAAAAGAGGGGAATATGTCAGCTAAAGAATAATTTTTTAATTTAAAGTATTGAGAAGGTACAAGTAACATACAATAAAGAAATTCCCAAGAGGGCATAGTAAGAGAAGAGAGTAAGATAGAGGAAGAGAGAGGGAGAAAATGAGAAAGGAGAAGAGAGAGGGAGAGAGAGAGAAAAATAGAAGGAAGAGGATAGGAAGAAAGTTAGGGAAATATCAATACCATCTGTAGAATCTGTAAAATCAGTCCAGGTATTCAACATTGTAGACATCATTGCAATTTACCCGAAATACATGAAACATACAATAAAGAAATTCCCAAGAGAGCATAGAGAAAAAAAAGAGTAAGATAGAGGGAGAGAGGGATGAAAAGAAAAGGGGGGAAGAAAAGGAGAGAAGAAAAGGAGAAAGAGAAAGAGAGAGAGAGAGAGAGAGAGAAGGAAGGGGGTAGGAAGAAAGTTAGGGAAATATCAATACCAACTGTAGACTCGGTAAAAACAGCCCAAGTATCCAAACATTATAGACATCATTGCAATTAACCCGAGATACATGAAACATACAATAAAGAAATTCCCAAGAGAGCATAGAGAAAGAAAAGAGTAAGATAGAGGGAGAGAGGGAAGAAAAGAAAAGGTGAAAGAGAGAGAGAGAGAGAGAGAGAAGGAAAGGGATAGGAAGAAAGTTAGGGAAATATCAATACCAACTGTAGACTCGGTAAAAACAGCCCAAGTATCCAAACATTATAGACATTGTAATTAATCTGAAATACATGTAACATACAATAAAGAAAATCCCAAGAGAGCATAGAAAGAGAAGAGAGTAAGACAGATGGAGAGAAATAGGAAAAGAGAAAGGAGGAGAGAGAGAGAGGAGAGAGAGAGAGAGAAGGAGATAGGGAGAAAGTTAGGGAAATATCAATAAGATCTGTAGACTCTGTAAAATCAGAACAAGTATCTAAACATTGTAGACATTATTGCAGGAATTATGAAATACATGTACATAAAGGAAAAAGAAACATGTGTAATCTACCAGAAGAATGGAAAAAGAAGGAGGAGGAAAAGAGAAGAATTTGAGAAAGAGAGGGGAAAACACAAGAGGAAATTAGAAATTGATAGATTTACACAAGTTTGATCATGTTGATTACCTTCACTGCCTGTGGTATAAAAGAATTTTGGTATCTGGAAGTACGGCATGTTGGTTGGCAAAGGGGGTCTGGCGAAAATTTGGTAAGGAGTCCCTACGTGGAGGGAGTATGGAAGAATGTCTGATTTGCAAGAATGATTTAACAAAATTTATGAACAATTGTTGTCGTGGAATCTGTAAAACTTGAAGGGCGTGAAGGTAATCAGCATAATTATATCCCAAAATGATACGGCAAGATCTTTTTTGGACTCGTTCGATCTTGTTCGACTGATTGGCAGTAATAGATGATGACCATGATATTAGACCGTTAGTTGAATATGCCTCCCCAGTGTGCGAGGCATATTCAACTAACGGTCTAATATACTGTAACAAATCAGGGTTTTAGTATTGGACGAAGGTTAAGCATTTTCTGTTGTACGCGCATGCGCTATAGCAATATGGCGCATCGTTGATTTAGCAATTACCAAACTGAAGGAAAATGAGCATAAATTACATATTTTGATCATGTTGGTGCAATTATCATGTTTCTTTGGGGGATATTATTTGTATAGTAGTTCTCTAATCAGGAATAAGGGGTTATACTGAAGATTATATGTGAAGATTTAATGGGATTAGCAGAAATGTTGGGTTGAAGTGTTGTTTTACTAACGAGGACATCATTGTCCTTTTATACGGTTATGTATAGGGAAATTATTAGGACGGCTAGGATTGTGTATCTAGGACTTTCCACTGCACTGTATCCGATACAGGCTGGCTCTGGCCTTAGCCTTTAGTTAAGTCTCACATAGTTTGCACTGTATTTGTGCTGAGTTTACCCTGAATGTTGTTGGGTCGCATTAAAGAATTTCGACATACAGTACAACTCATGATTGGTTTGATTTCTTGGAGCAGTGAAACCAAGGGACGAGAAATTAACCAGTGACAAGTGTTGACAAGGGAAATTGAGTGCTCGAAGGATGCTCAATTGACTGTTGCTGTGAACGAGACGTTTAGGTGACCGATTGTAGTCGATGGACGAATGATTGTTGATACGCCCTGTGACGTGAGCAAGTGAATAACTCCAGCCATGAAGCTAAGGGCATATACTTTGTCCAAACGGACCGGAAGCGCCTGGCCTGACGCGGGCATCCTGACAAATACTCCGTGTCAAGCCAATTAGGTGGCGAATCGTGTCCGTTACACATGGTGTCAGAAGTGGGATTGCTGATGGCGTGGAGTGGTCGAGCTGACGGAGCTGGGGGACGACGGCAGTAGCACTGACGGTGTCACAAGCTGGTCGAGCTGACGGAGCTGGGGGACGACAGGCAGTAGGTCTGACGGCGTCACAAGCTGGTAGAGCTGACGGAGCTGGGGGACGACGACGGGCAGTAGGTCGGACAGCGTCACAGCTGGTCGAGCTGACAAAGCTTGGGACGACGGGCAGTAAGACTGACGGCGTCATAGCTGGTTGAGCTGACGGAGCTGGGGGGCGACGGGCAGTAAGACTGACGGTGTCACAGCTGGTCGAGCTGACGGAGCTTGGGGACGACGGGCAGTAAGACTGACTGCGTCACAGCTGGTCGAGCTGACGGAGCTTGGGGACGACGGGAGGTAGCATTGACGGTGTTGCAGCTGGTTTAGCTGACGGAATTGCGGAACGACAATGGAGTCGTATAATGAACCAAATATATTGCCAGACCGGTTTGACGGGAAAACTCCCATACTGGACTACTTGGAGCATTTCGAAGCATGCGCAGTCATCAACAATTGGACGGAGAGGAAGGCAACGCTTTATTTAGCAGCCAGTCTACGTGGGCCAGCGTTGAGACTACTGGGGAAGAATGGTGAGGCAGAACTGACGTACAGTGCATTGACCAGCAGGCTCAAACATCATTTCGGACCTTCAGGAAAAGCTGATGTATTCTTGGCAGAACTACGTTCCAGACGAAGGAAGCCGAACGAGACCCTTCAGGAATTGGGCCAAAGTATCAGAGACATGGCAGCAATGGCTTACCAGGAGTTTGGTGCCGATGGGCAGGATAAGCTGGCTCGGGGTCACTTTCTTGACGCAATAATGAATCCAGCCGTCCGAGAAGGTTTGTTTCGGGCTCAGCCCCATACCCTGGATGAGGCTATTGGAGCAGCTCTGAACACGGAGGCTTTTCTTCAGATGGAAGCAGAGAGGGGAGAGTTGTGGCACTCTCACCGTCACAGCCACAGCCGGGCTCTGACAGGTAGCGATCGATCTCAGCACCATGATAACCCTGATATATCCGGAATGGTGAAGAAGATGGAGAAGGCGCTAACTGATCTTACAGCCAGATTGGAAGCACTGACCCGCCAAGTAGGAAGTACGTCGCAGTATGGCAATACAGGGCCACACTCCCGGGGAAGACGTCGGGACGGACCTTGTTATGATTGTGGCCAACAAGGACATTTCTCTCGGAATTGTCCTCATCCCAAGATGCTGTACGCACATGACCGTCCAGAAATGAGGGAAGCAGAGCCCAGACGTTGTCACCAGTGCAATGAAACTGGGCATTTCAAGAGAAACTGTCCTCATAATCCAGCTGGAGGCGATGGGATGGCGACTAAGCACCCTGGACAAGACGTTGGTGGTTCAGTTACAAATAACGAGCAGATGACCAGAAGCGAAAGACAGGCTGGGCAAATTCGAGTGGGCACTTCAGGAGATGTCAAACGGCAAGGTCTTTTCGTCGTGGCTAAAGTCAACGTGCATCCGGTAACTTCCTGATTGACACTGGGTCTACACAGTCGTTCATCGCAGACAGTGTCTTCAATAAGATTGGTGAAGGGAGGCAACCGGTCTTGCAGAGGGTAGTAAATACCATACACCAGGCTGATGGCTCACCTTTGGACACCCTGGGGAAGGCTGCCATGGAGTTGCAGTTTGGAGGTCTGCTTTTCGTTGTCGAAATGACCGTAGCTGCCTTAAAGAATGAAGGGATCATTGGCCTAGATCTGTTGATTCAGATGCAAGCTGAACTAGACTGCCGTAGGATGGAGCTCCGAACGCCTTGGTTGTCTATTCCGTGTGAAGGATTTGAAAGGCAGGTTGTTCCTGAGACTGCAAGCAACTTTGGCGGGCTACAGAAAGGAGACGAGAGTGTCGGTCCCGTGTTACAGGCAAGAGCTTCATCAGCCAAGCCTAGTGAAGAAGAGAGGGCAGCAGGAGACTCACCAGATGAGGATTCGACGAATGATGATGCACTTGGAGGGACGGCAGATGACATTCTACCAGACGAGGAGACGGCTGGGGATCCACCAGACACCCATCTACCAGTGGACGAGGCAACCAAAGACTCGTCAGAGGCTACCCCAATAGATGACGAAGTAGCTGGAGACCCACCGGACAACAGCCTAGCAGCTGACGACACAGATACAGGATTGTCAAACAATGACCTGACAGACAAAGAGCCTGTTGATTGCTTCCCAGATGTCGATCCTCTAACAGGAGACTTAATGAGTGATGAGACGATAGATGATGAATCACCGCAGGACAAATTGACAGATAATATTACAGCTAAGGGTGCCAAAGACATAGACCCACCCACTAGCTATGAGCGGAAAGAACTTGAGAAAAACCTATTGACAGGTCGCCATGCTACGAGTCACTGCACCTGCCGGATGGGACAGTATATACTCGTATTACCAGGGAAGAGAAGAGAAAGAACAATGAGCCCAGGGATGTCTAGAAGGACAGGAAACGAACTAACTGTAAAAACAAAGATGAACTGTTAATAAGGCAACAGCTTTCAGGAGGAAACAAGAGGGATCCTCATTGTTTATATCCATACATGTATTTATTTTTTATCATTTTATGTCGTAGTGTAAGCTATTCATATTGTTGTAAAACACCACACCATTATCTTTTTGGAAGTTTTGAATGCCTGGAGTGTAAAAGACTTGGATTTCAGTTTTTATTTGTTTTGATAAAATGTTATGATTTTATTGTTGTTGCATAAGATATAGATCAGTTAGCTTGGGGACCAAGCTTGGGAGGGAAGGGAATCATGTAACAAATCATGGTTTTAGTATTGGACGAAGGTTAAGCATTTTCTGTTGTACGCGCATGCGCTATTATAGCAATATGGCGCATCGTTGATTTAGCAATTACCAAACTTAAGGAAAATGAGCATAAATTACATATTTTGATCATGTTGGTGCAATTATCATGTTTCTTTTGGGGATATTATTTGTATAGTAGTAGGTATAGCACACCAAAAATAATTACAACAAACACATGTTATTTGATGGTTGCAAATGATCAAGCTTTATGAAAGCTTCAAAAAACAAAAAACAGAATTGAAATCGGTCAATGCGTTGTATTTTTATACCATTTTTTTGATATCGCAAATTTACCGAAAAACCTGCCAGAAATGGTCAAATTGTCAAAAATGGCATAATTCGACAAAGTTGACAACTTAATTCATCACTTTCTTGGACACAAATAATAAATTAAATTATCAGACACTAAAATATCATCTTTGTGGTAAAAAATACAAAAAAGAAAATTCATATGTCTATTACCGTTTTGAAAACAGAAGCAAACAAAATAAGTAATTTTTGCCATTTTTGCGAATCTGCAGATATAAAAAGTTGTGAAAATAACTAAGTCCGCCTAATTAATATGCGCATATGTAATCAAATCAAAACCGAACATGATACATCAGTGAAACCTATGTATATCAGACAGGTATGGAAATATATTTCATTTGTAATAAAATAAAATCATGAATATTCATCAAATATGCAAATTAGGTCATTTCAGCTAATTATATATTCGCGCACTCATTATGCAAATTAGGAAAGTCAAACTGTTCATTCTTGGGGCATATTTTAAATCATATATTCATAGATCATATTTACACCAAATATTGACCTTAAATTCCTAATATTTTTGCAATGCCAATACAATATGGCGATGGAAATTACTTGGATCACTGTCACAGCTATTTCCTCATGTGTTTCACAAATAATTCAGAAAAACCGATCATATGATAAGAATTTGTAGACTTTCAGCTACATCACAGTATACGTTTTTTTTTTTTTTAAAGATGTCAGATTTGAGGATTTATGACGTTTTTCCGAGAAACTATTCAACAGGCCATAACACTCCACAGGGACTGAATTTTAGAGAAAAACAAAATTTGGTGACACCAGTACAATTGTGGCTACCTTGAGTGTAAATAACAAATTAATTCAATGAGTAAAACACATGAGGATATTGCATTTTTGAATGGGAGTTTTATACATTGAGGTGCATTTTTTTCACCACGCAGAATAGCAACGCGAGTCAATGGGCGATCAGCGGGCCATGTCACACATGGCTGAAAAGACAATATTCTAATTCAATAATTAACATATTTCCCACATGCCTATAACAATGAAACTACACAGAATTGTAGTTAAAGGTATGCTTGAAATATATCTGAAATAAACATTCCAAAAAAAAATTTAAATACATTTACAAAAAATGCTATTTCTACCAACTGACTGCTGTTGTGTGTGTGTGTTCGCGGGGCAGACTGTTTGCACAGGCAGTGTGATCACCCTAATAGTAGTTCTCTAATCAGGAATAAGGGGTTATACTGAAGATTATATGTGAAGATTTAATGGGATTAGCAGAAATGTTGGGTTGAAGTGTTGTTTTACTAACGAGGACATCATTGTCCTTTTATACGGTTATGTATAGGGAAATTATTAGGACGGCTAGGATTGTGTATCTAGGACTTTCCACTGCACTGTATCCGATACAGGCCAGCCTCACCGAGGCTGGCTCTGGCCTTAGCCTTTAGTTAAGTCTCACATAGTTTGCACTGTATTTGTGCTGAGTTTACCCTGAATGTTGTTGGATCGCATTAAAGAATTTCGACATACAGTACAACTCATGATTGGTTTGATTTCTTGGAGCAGTGAAACCAAGGGACGAGAAATTAACCAGTGACAAGTGTTGACAAGGGAAATTGAGTGCTCGAAGGATGCTCAATTGACTGTTGCTGTGAACGAGACGTTTAGGTGACCGATTGTAGTCGATGGACGAATGATTGTTGATACGCCCTGTGACGTGAGCAAGTGAATAACTCCAGCCATGAAGCTAAGGGCATATACTTTGTCCAAACGGACCGGAAGCGCCTGGCCTGACGCGGGCATCCTGACAAATACTCCGTGTCAAGCCAAGGTGGCGAATCGTGTCCGTTACAATACATACTATAAATAGCAACCAAATCCTCTAGTGGAGCTTTGTGTTTTTTAAGAACACAAAGGATGTAAAAACGTCGTGATGCCTGTTTTGACAGCATTCTCGACTTGTCTATCCCATTTCATATCAGACTGTAAGTGCACTCCCAATAACTTAACAAACTCAGTAGGCTGAAGGACAGAGTTACTGATGCTAACTTCGGGCATAACAATCTGGTTCCGAAGGAAAGAGATATGTAGTACCTTACACTTCTCAGGCTTAGGGGTCATCTGATTATCAACAGAACACTCAGTGATCAAAGATAAATGATCTTGCAATACGGAGGGTTGAGATTTGTGTCTGATTTCAGCGACACTCAAATCATCAACATATTTCCATCTCAGAGGAGTAGAGGTTGCAACATCATTTATCATGATTAAGAAAAGAATGGGACCGAGCCTCGTACTTTGCGGTACTCCACATGTAACAGGCAGGGGCCCACTTCAGGGTGTTCCTCACTTCAGAGGTTGGGTCGGCTGGCTGTTGATCCATTTCCTCTTCCTTTGTCACTCCCCTACTGTACTTTGATGTCCTTCTAAGGCTCATCCTCTGATCTTCAGAATTGTGAAAGGCCTCAGCTACTACAGCTACATGAATCACCTCGTATAGTGTCTTATCCTGAGAATTGAATATAGCATCTCTGAGCTTGGGTTTCAGTAGAGCATCCATAACATGCCCTTTCGCCAATCTCTCTCGTACAGCATAGTCCAACTCTGGATAAGCTAAGGAGGTTAATTCTCTGATGTTTTGCCCTAGCTCTGTGAGTGTTTCGCCCTCGTATCTCTGCCTTTGCTTAAGCTCCAGCAAATGATTTCCGGCTTGTCCGTCATCCGAAAACCTGTTAGCCAGCTCTTTCTTCAGATCATTGAAGCTCATTCTCTGCTTCTGTTCCCGCAGCAATCTCAAAGCCTGCCCTCTCAAACATGATGCCAGAATCTTTCCTGCTTCTTCATCATTCCAGCCGTTCACAGCACGGCAGGATTCAAAGTGCTCGCAGTAGTCAATCCATGACGTAGACCCATCATATTTGTCAGGCGTAATAGAGATATCTCTATTCCTTGGTATATAGCTGCATGCAATGACTCATCCTTCCGATGTAGCCTCTTTATCCGTTGCTCTTCATTTACTTTCACTGCCCTGCTTGACAGTGAAGAAGTCTGAATCCCTTCTGTATTTGAGGATTCTTCTTGTGACTTTAGTTGAACTTCATCCGAACTTGACGTCACACTACTGGATATTTGCGTGTTGGTACGCCTTTTATGTTTCTTCTGCTTCGCCCTTTCTTCGGTAGCCTTTATGTTTGAGAACCCTTGTAATAGCTCCTCAATCCTTGCATTAATTGCCGATGTCTGCTGTTGCCACATTAATGTCAATTGGATTAGAACCTGGGCTTGAGCTTGTGCCTGCTCATTCATTATTTCGGCGATTTCCGTCAAAGCCGTCGCCTTTTGCTTTTTCCTACTTGTTGAACGATGTACTCCAGAGTTAATAGGAACTGCTTCATCTCTCGAAGTAGAATCACTGCCATCTGTTCCAGTTTTCCTCTCGTCCTCCATCCCACTTCTGACACCAAACGTGTTACGGCCCTCCATCCTAGAACGGGTCCTGGATGCTGGAGGGCTGGCCTGTCCCTTGCCTCTATTACCGTTATCTGACGAAGAATTTGCCATCCTGAATAATGCGAGCGGATTCTATTTGGCTTGTAGTTTAGAGGCCCTGACGTGGCTCCGTTTTCCCAAAGTATATGAGTGTGGAGATGAGAGGTGTTTTGGATAGCTGGACGTGTATTCTCTATGAGAGGATTATATTACATCAGTCTATGGAGACTCAACTAATTACACGTTATGAAACGATGGATTGTTTAACTGTATACTTTATTAATACAAACATAAGTCAACTTCTCCAACACGTTATCATAGTTAACACCGACACCAATTACCTGGATTAATCTCAACAAGTAGTAAAGGCAGGGATTGCCTTTTGTAGAAACTCTATTTCTCGCTTCCAATCCTTTTCCTTACTTTAGCTCAGCTGGAGCAAAGCGGAGAGTTCGATCTGACCAAGACGAGAGCCAGCGTCGAGGTGACGAAATACCCGCACATTACTGCTATTTATAGCATCTGAGACGCTCTGAGAGCTGCTTTACGCATGGTGCGTCCGTAATCGCGCTCTGAGCGCTTACGCCCCAAAAGCTTACTGCCCTCTACGTTTTCTGCAAGATAACTACCTGTAACGGGCTGGTCCGTTACAGTATTATACTTATAGCGCTTCATGCATTTGATTTGTGTCCTTCTTCGATCTTCCCACCCAGTACCACTGCACTCTAGCCCTAGAATCTATACTGCTATAGACTCTACACACAAGCCTGTGCATGTTAATGTATGTGCATGCGAACGAACAAGTGGTTTCTTATACCACGATATACCGTAACCACAGGAAATTATCATCTGGTAAGTATGGAGATATCTTATAACTAACATTTGTCTAACTTCTATGAGGCTATTTGCTCTATTTCGTTGACCCATCATTCTCTTAAATCGTAATTTGCTGTGTCTATTCTATTTTAAGTTTTTTAAAACTTTACCCGAGAAGCTAGAAGAATTGGTCTCGGAAGATATGGAAGAATGCTGTTGAGCTGAGCCGAGTGCAGTCGGAAACACCAGAAAATTGTGAAAATGGATCTATTTTCGAGAAAAATTACCCCTAATAATGGGTAGGGGTTTTGAGGCTTGAGCAGGACACCCCGCCCGTCCAAACCAAATCTGAGTACCGCCTCCTCCCCCCCCCCCCCGATCAGTGTGGGTGTGTGTACAGTATGCCAGTGTTTATCTCTTTGCTATTATATTGAGATTGAGATTGAAAATATAGACTGAACTGTATAGAGTCGAGCCAGACGTGCAGACATAGATAGCGGTATTACTGCATCTGTGCTCTGAGATTCTCTTGATTCTTGTGTTGATTTAATTGGTGAAATTTATTTTGAAAATGTGATATCTGAGGCGGTTAAACATGCTGTTGGTGATGATGGCTGTTCACTGGCAGATTCAGAGGGCACAGGGGGCATGTGCCCCCCGGTAAAAAAAAAGGGCGGAAAGGGGGGGGGGGAGACAGCCCCCTCCCCCCCCCCCTGCCAAACAAAATGGGTTTTTTTTTTGGCCCAAAAAGGGGAGGGGGGTAGTGAGCACTTCTTTTGGGGGGGGAGTTGGAGCTCTATTTTGTTTTGCTCAAAACCCCTCCCCCCTCCCTTGTGGGCAAAAAAACAAAATTCCCTTACTTTTGGGGTAAAATAACGTTATCATCTTTTTTGCCCATTTTGTTTGGCCAGGGGAGGGGGGGCCCAGCCCCCCCCCCCCCCCCTCCCCTGGATCCTCCACTGATTTGTTTATATCGGACAAGATACGTTTCAAATGTGAATTCAAACTTTATTGATTTCAATCCAAACAGATATTAGCATGCTCAATCCTTGATATGCGCCTGGATAAATGGTTTCCTGTGCTATGATATGTCAACTACCATTACATTAAAAACAAATTTTGAGCATCATAAACAAGTTCGTATTTGAAAAATCTACCCTCGAAAACCCTTACATGGCCTATGCACACGGTAAAGGAACGTACATGTACTATATAGGGTACTTTCCTGAGAGATATATATAGCACCGGCCCTATGCGATTCCTTTTGATTCTGATCAATGGATAAAGATCTGCATTAACAAAATCCGTGCTGTCAATAACATTATAAAAAATTATTTTGTCAGATGTGGACATTTTAATAATAATAACAATAATAAAACAAATATACCATGCACTGAGAGGCTCTATATTTGTGGGGGCTGCCCCCTACCATAGCCCCCCCCCCCCCCCCCCCTGCGTACAGTCATGATTCAAAGGCAAAACAATGGCGTCGTAGCTGTGAGGCCCCATGATAAAAACCGTGTCGATGTGCTATATTAGTGTCCTTTTGTGAGGCATTAATCCTCATTACTGTCAGTTATGACTTAAGGATGTACGTCTTCTAGTTGATAAGCATAGTAGCACACAAATGCTTTAGCAGTCATGCAAAACAAACACTCGCAAATTACCATTCGATAAAATCTGAGAATGTATACTATTATCTAGATCTATCAGGAATAGATCATTGTCAAAATCATTCCTATTCAATTATACAGAGGCTGAATTTCACTCCAGTTTAATAGAACATTCACTTTGAAAATAATGAAAGGCTATATGAAATTAGTAAAGATGTTTCTGTTTAATTGCCATAACCTTCTCAAGACACATCAGCCACTGGTGCAGTGAGAGAGTGAAAGGGTTGCCTCCCACACAAACAGAATATATTGTTAATACAACAATATGTGTATAAAAGAGAACGCTCCATCTGTTGGTTATTGAATTTTTAGTTTGTATTACTAAACAATTAAATTGCCACCTTCAGCACTGACCTTCATAATGAAAAGGCTTCTAACTGAAAAAGATGTGCCCTTCTTTTTGAAGTGCAAACGTCAATAATTTGACAGAAAATTCATTGTTCAGGATTTTTTTTCTTCCCCTGAACAATAGGGTACACCCCTTTCCCACGCCACAGAAGTGTCCAGTTTGTTTATACTGATGCATATTTTTTCATTATAAAGTTCTATCCAAGCTACTTTAAGAGAGTATATTAAAGGTAGTGCAAAGTTTTGGGAAATTTTGAAAATTGGATGGATAGTAATTCTTTAAAATGTTGATATATTTGAATGCCCCTGCGGATGTATTATAAGCACTAGAAGATTTAGCCCCTCAAACACTTCTGCTTTTGAGAAAATTGAATAATCCAAATTTACCGGTGCTCCCAGGAAATTACAAATATTTTAAAAAGCGCCTTAGGCTGTTCTATGGTAGCTGCGACCTTGACAATTTCAGAATATGCAGTTCTGATATATAATTTCCAAACGGGAATAGCAAATTGGTCGATTGTAGTCAAGAAACGTTGTTTTTAAGCTAAAATAATATCAGTCTTGAGAGGTAGCTATACAACATAAAGAGTTTATTATTTACAATTTCAACACTTTAGACTCGATTTTAACAGCGACAACGATCACTGAATATTGTAGGATCGCATACATACTTCCAATATGTTCATTTGAACCAAATTCATGACCCAGTACCAAAACTTAGTATTACCTTTAATGCTGATTAAAAGAATTGAAATACAAATCCTTGAAATTATATTTTTTACTACGTCCACTGTTTCATAAATTAAAATGTTTTTTTGATTTTGCAGGAATTTAAGGTTGAAAGAATATTTTGAAAGAAAGAAAGAATATCGAAGACGAAACAGAAATCCAACGCCTGGGAAATACATTGATTTCCTAGATACTTTTAGTTCCTGTCATCCCTTTTCAGAATTAATTGCGAATGTTGAAAAAAATGACTTTGCCGGGAATCGAACAAGGGTCACTGGCTATTAGAACGATGTCTTGACCACTGTTATGACCACTGTCTTGATAACAGTAATAAATATATTTACATTCATATTTCAAAATTATAAATTTGAGATATAATTACGACAACACTTGTACAGTAAAATGAACTCTTAACGATTGAAGAAATCAAATTGACAAGGAGATATGATCGACATGATTGATATTACATAACATAATTTAATCATGATCTAAATATGATATCTTTATGTTATTACATTCATGTGATATCACCTGACTTAACATTGCACAAAATGACAACAAAATATTTATTATAAGATACGATATCATGTGATGCAAGAATATAATGTTTTATATGAAAATATATGATATGAATATCATATCATTATTATCATGTCATATCATATGAAAAGATACGATGTGATATACGGTAGTAATGATGTGACAAGGTATGATTATGATAACAACAATATGTTATTACTAAGTATGAGAATATATGATATGGATAGATTATGATATTTTATCATATGCTATGATAAAATATATATGATGTGGTATACAGATATGATATATAAGATAAGAAATGGCATGATATATATTGTTAATCAAGTTAGCTCAATCAGTAACATTTCAGGTTTTTAAAATGCAATAAGATTGAGTTCTCGCCGTTCTTTTAAATTATGGATTTTGTGATATTTGGTTATGTTCATTACTTAATAAAATTTTGTTACAAAATAATTGTCTTTACTTAATTTTGTAACAAAATAAATTCTGTACACATTTTGTAACAAAATGAAGTGATTTTATACCGAAACACTAGGGTAACAATTGGCGCCCCATAGGTATGCGTATAAGCTTGGGGGAAAAGAAAAGAAAAGAACATTTTAAAAGGGGGGGGGGATGATGTTGATGATGATGATGATGATGGTGGTGGTGGTAGTGATGATAATGATAATGATAATTTACACCGTTTATATGGGACATATTTCTGATAAAAAAACGTTCAAAGGCACAGGCCCCTTCAATGAATAGAGTATTTTTCACACATGCCGAAATAGATATGTTTTAAAGCATTATTTGACATGTTCTAGATTGTACTGTAGTATCACAAACACAGAAAGGGATTGAATCCACAAACGCTGAGGAATGGATGAAAAGTCACAGTCCCCATATCATCCCTCCATGCGTGGTGTGGGTACATGGGGAGTGAGCCCAGAATGAGCGTAACCCAGGGCGAAGAAGAGATGGGAAAAAAAAAGAGACCTCCAAACTCTCTAAACCCCTCTCGCATCATTTTAAATTATGTAAATACGATCAAAGACGTCATTACTACCTACATTCTATCGGCTGTACCAGATTTATATGCAAATGAAGGTAGTGCCCTTTCGTACGTCATGAATGCTTTTATTTTACAAAGCTCCAATATTCAAATTTTTGCCACACCTTTGTCTATTTCATGCCTGCTTTTTCGATATACCGTAAATCTCTGTGTATAAGACGCACCTCTTTCACGCCAACTTTTTTTTTGAAAGACGGAGGTGTGTCTTATACACTGGTACAATATTTTTTTCTCTCTTTTTTTAACTATCTCTTTTTTCTTCTGAGTGTCAATTTTGATATGCCCCTCCACCTGGCAATGTCTCCCAACTCAGTCATTCATGGTGTGTTGACTCACCACATGGAAACTAGATCCAACACAACCTGTATGGCAGAATTTCTCTTTGGACTTTGATATCTTTAGTTTCAAGAACAACATTGTTACTATTATTTGTCACAAGTTCACAAGCACAAATCGGCGCCTTCAACTGCACCTCCCAGTAAAAATAAAGGCCCTTCCTTGGGTGGGTTTTTGAACTCGGACCTGGCTTGCTGCCTACAGATACAGAGTTGTTGTTTTTTTGCCCCCAAAATAGGGGTGCGTCTTATACACAGAGATTTACGGTAGCTAGAAATGATGGTGCATGTGTAACACCCTTTCGTAGTATACTCACTGAAATTGGTTGCAACTGTCCAACTGGAAAGAGAGTGGTTATGCCCTTTGTGTTCTCCCTGCTCCTCGGATCCCTTGATCAGGGCGGCAAGAAAAGGGGCCAAAGGCCAGAGAGGGGGCCCAATTCATGAGAAAATGTGAAAATCACGCCGGCCGATATTTCGCGTAGGGGGGGGGGGGGGGAGGGTGCGGGGAGGAGTAATGAGCAATAATTTGTATTAATCCACACCCATCCCCCCCCCTTTTTTTGCCAGAGGTGGGGGCCTTTTTTTTTTTTTTTTTACAAAAAAAGGTAAATTTAACATGTTTTAGCTGTTTTTTTCCAGGGGAGGGGCCCGGGCCCTCCGGCCCTCCCCCTGGATCCACCACTGGTTGTGGTATTCACAGTCTGTGTAGTTTTCTTCTGTTGGAAAAACAAATCCTTCGCACATTTAAAATTTTGATATCTATTTCATTTTTTATCTTTTTAGTGAAAATGATATAAAGAAATTGTGTTTGGATATCAAATTTCATGAAAACTGTCCAACTGGAAAGAGAGTGGTTATGCCCTTTGTGTTCTCCCTGCTCCTCGGATCCCTTGATCCTTGATCAAGGCGGCAAGAAAAGGAGCCAATGGCCAAAGAGGGGGCCCAATTCATGAGGAAATGTGAAAATCGCGACAGCCGATATTTTGCTAGGGGGGGGGGGGTAGTGAGCACTAATTTTGTTTTTAATCAACACCCATCCCCCCTTTTTTTGGGCCAGAGGAGGGGGCCTGTCTTCTTTCTTCAACAAAAAAAGGTAAAATTAACAGGTTTTTAGCTGTTTTTTCCAGGGGAGGGGGACCGGGCCCCCGGCCCTCCCCCTGGATCCACCACTGATTGTGGTATTCAAAGTTTATTGTAGTTTTTTTTCTGTTGGAAAAACAAATCCTTCGCATATTCAAAATATTGATATCTATTTCATTTTGTATCTTTTTAGTGAAAATGATATAAAGAAATTGTGTTTGGATATCAAATTTCATGAAATTTTCATGAACAGAGCACCTTTTTTCTGTGATTTGTTCACATAGTTGTGGATCTCTTAGGCATATAACCATTTGCATATTATCCATGTTGACAGATTTCTACTCGTGCAAACATTCTCACTCCTCACATCCTTATGCAACAAACATGATGTCATGTGGGACATCTCTACCGGTATGTTTGTTGTGATATCTTCACTTTGTGGAACCTGGTGCTTTTTTTCAAATAATGTGGTACGGTATGTCACTGAAACAGCTCCCGTAGGACTTTTGTGCCATTTTTTTTTTTTTTTTTTATAGCATTTTGCATTTTGCATTTTTTGCATTTTTGGATTCATTGGGGTCCAAGCTATCAGAAATTGATGAGGGTTCAAATTTTCCCGAAGACACCAAATTTCCCTATTGCGCTCTATATAAGCCATTTTGGCGCCATATATGGACCCCCAGGGCTTAAATTAATCCAAGGCCACCAATACGCATGCCTCTAAATGGCAAATAAAATTGGGCGGGAACACCACAAAAGACAATGAAAATTGATCTTGTGTCGTTCTTAATTTTGGAAGACGTAATTGTCCACCTTTTTTGTCTTGTGGAATAGCTATGTTCTACAATGTCACAGTACTCTATTAAAATATGAGGCAAATGTTCATTGACTAGATCAAACATGAAAGCAGATATGGATAACTTATGTAAATTATACACATTTAAGATTCGCATTCTTTTGAATAATAGATCTGAAGGAGTTCTCCATTCACTAAATGTTTCTGTGAATAACAATTCTTAGGCTAGTCTTCTAAGTGCTTCCCCACACCTCTACTCCGTAAGAAATGTGGTTCTAAAATTGCAAATACTGCCTACTCTAGGAGGGGGTTCTGACCCCCTCCAAGACTCACCCCCGCTTGGTCGCTCCGCTCCCTCGCCGCTGACGCCTCGCTCCATCATTTTTCATATATTTCACCCCATGCGAATTTGTCCCCCCCCCCCCCCTCTTTAAGAAATTCCTTGATCCTCCACTGCTATTGTGATAGCCTTTTGACAAGGCCTTGTGACCGTGGCTATTTTCCACCCAAATCAGCGGCTGAGATGAATCTAGAGACCCATGTTGAACGCGCGATCGAGTTGCGTAGCCACAAGAGCCTTTTGCAATCTAGATTTTACTGCTCCGCATGAATTATTCATAGCTTTGGATTTATTGACCAATTAGAACGGCCATCCCCCAGTTGGCTTCGTTCGTGATTCGTTCATTATCAAAACATGTAACAAAAGGTAAAAGGCGTAAATACGTTTTGCTTATGAGATGAACATATAATTAATAGATACAAAATATCACATTCAAATTTATTTTACATGCAAAATTACAATGAAATAGGAAGCATTTGATGACTTATGCTAACAATTAAGTGAGATAATTGGACTTTCCCTGTATATAAAATGTCTCGTTTGCGTTCCATGTCAGTGGTCAGTGGTCTTAGCCCTAACGTCAGTTCATAGTAGGTCCATGTTTGTACTACGTACAGTTTACTCCGTGTGTGTGTCTGTGTGATGGATACTATATGCTGACGTAATGCGAGGATACGTTCGGTGATTGGACGCTACTATTTCGGTAGAGAATTCCAGTCGGAAACAAAGGTTTACATAAGAAATCCAACCTGGATTGATAAAGGCTACTTGGATGCGCTATTCGCTCTGGCGTTCACTCAGGTTTTCGCGATTAGTCTCTTTTTTAGTTGCTCGGCGTCTATCAGACATGTGGCCTTGTTTAAAGGCTAATGTTGTGATGGCGCACTGTGTGCTGTTGAGAAATCTGAAGTTGAAACCCAGAGTCCCAAAGCCAAACCAGGTAATATGGCAGTATAGACTAGTGAGCTGCGCCTGCACATGTTTCCATGCCCATGCAGCTTGACAAGGCTAGTATGGGTATAAGCTTATTTCAAACTCTGCATATAGTCGATTCTGGTCATGCATGCAGCCTGTTAACATTGAAGATGTTACCGCTGCCGTGACTTCTGCTTTGGAGGCTGCGATTAGCCAGCTTCACGTAGTGATGGTATGGCTAGTCTGAAATCTCAGACCCAAAAGACTTATAAGTTTGATCTTGATTCTCGAGCATATGGCAGAAGAGAGCTAGAGCATTCAGATGAAAGCATGAATGATATGCAAGGGATATGCAAAGGACTGACCTATTTGTGATTCACATAAATTTAGTATTTTAAACATTTTGTATAGTAATTGGAGAGTTATCCATGCTTGACTACCGGTACATCATAATTTACTGATCAAGTAAACAATTTGTGATGCATGTAGATTTAATGATCTCATATTTCAAACATTCATTATCTCTTATTATTGAGTTCACTCAATGGTTATATGCAGAGTGCATTTTTGGTTATATGCAGACTGCGTACCCCTCTGCGGTGCGCGTATCCCTGTGTGTATCTGACGCGAAGGCAATCTGAATGTAATCGAGAAGGCTTGACTCCAACTTTAATAAATATAAGGAGTAAAGCGTAATTTGTTGATTAACGTTCTATTAGATCTTCTTTGATGTTGTATAAAACAAATAATGAATGTTTTTCTTTTGTTCAATAGTGCAAATATTTTCATTCGTTGAAAGATTATCGTTAATTCTATTCAACGAGGCGTCAGCCGAGTGCAAATATTTTCATTCGTTGAAAGATTAACGTTAATTCTATTCAACGAGGCGTCAGCCGAGTTGAATAGAGTTGAATAGAATTAACGTTAATCTTTCAACGAATGAAAATATTTGCACTATGGAACGAATGAAAAACATTCATTTTTAATTTTATACAACATCACAGAAGATCTAATAGAACGTTAATCTTTAAATTATGCTTTACTCCTTATATTTATTATTATCCCCTCGCCGACGAAGTCGGAGGGGATAAAGAAACACTGCCGTCCGTCCTTCCTTCCTTCCTTCTGTGCGTTCGTAACAAATTTGGTTTCCGATCGATAACTTCAGTAATGTTTGACGGATTTTAATGAAATTTGATATGCAGGTACATGATATCAAAATACAGGCTAAGTTCGATTTCGGAGTATGTAGGTCAAAGGTCATAGCTCATTCAATATGCGAAAAAATACACATCTGGTTTCCGATCGATAACTTTAGTAATGTTAGACGGATTTTAATAAAATTTGATATGAAGGTACATGATATCAAAATACAGGCTAAGTTCGATTTCGGAGTATGTAGATCAAAGGTCATAGCTCATTAAATATGCGAAAAAATACACGTTTGGTTTCCGATCAATAACTTTAGTAAAGGTTGACAGATTTTAATGAAATTTGATATGAAGGTACATGGTATCAAAACACAGCCTAAGTTCAATTTCAGAGTATGTAGGTCAAAGGTCATAGCTCATTAAGTATGTGAATCTGGTTTACGATCCATAACTTTAGTATTGTTTGACGGATTTAAATAAAATTTGATATGAAGGTTCATGGTATCAAAACACAGCCTAAGTTCAATTTCGGAGTATGTAGGTCAAAGGTCATAGCTCATTAAATATGCGAATCTGGTTTCCATTCGATAACTTGAGTAATGTTTGACAAATTTTAATGAAATTTAATATGAAGGTACATGGTATCAAAATACATGTACAGCCTAAGTTCGATTTCTGAGTATGTAGGTCATAGCTCATTAAATATGCAAAAACACCTAATTATATATGTGAAAATGTGGTTAACTTCCTCGCCTAGTAATATCATAGTGTAGTCCAATGGAGGTAACTTGTTCTGACGCATATAGGCCATTTGTACCCTGCGAGGGGATGCTACGCTTTGCGTTGACTTGTTAAAGTTGGAGTCAAGCCTTCTCGATTTATATACATTCAGATTGCCTTCGCGTCAGATACACACAGAGATACGCACACGGCAGAGAGGTACGCAGTCTGCATATTATAACCAAAAATGCACCCTGCATATAACCAAAAATGCACGCCCGTGCAATATAACATCTATTGAATATCATTTGACCAACAGTCCTCCAATCAAATGACAAGGATCCACATAGGTGTTGTATAAATAATGATAATTTATGCAAATTTGATGCGATTTTCAAATATTTATTTTCTTATGTATTTTATTATTTTTTATTTCTTATTATATCTATTGTTTTATTTCTGACGTATTCTTTTGTTCTGGAATACTTCAAGATACTTTGAGAAACATATAAAAGCAATTTGATATCAATTCATATCTCCCACTTAGGAAGAAATACATCTAAACCTGTATTCACATTTCTGATTGTACATGAATATATGCAATTATAGCACTTTTTGATGACATGCGCATACTAATTGTTATGTTACACTTTACAGGTATATTCGATTTCAACGAAAATGGTATCAAAATGTGCGTAAGACTTGAGGGAAAAAAGTCATAAAACGACAATTTTAAATTCAAAGCGGTTGAGGCGCAATCTCCGAAAATGTTGAGGGGGGCCTCCCAGGCCCCCCCCCCCCCCTGACTTCAAATTACTGGGGGTCAGTTGAACACATTGAAAGGCAACAAAACATAATGAATAAGGTAATAAAGAATTCCTGGGGGAGCACCCCCCCCCCCCGATATGGTGCAAGTGTGTTTTGTCATTGTTGAAATCTATAAATTCCAACATTTACAGCTGCATCTGACATCACCATGCTCTCTCTATGTATATTTCCATAATAGTTTTTTTGTTTGTACACAATCAGAATAATCCAAATATGATATTTAATTAGCTTTAATTCACAAACTCTTTAAATATATATGTTGTCTCTCTGCAGCAGAGATGGGGACACCCCCTCCCCTACATTTCCCCGCAGCAGAGATGGGGACACCCCCTCCCCTACATTTCCCCCCCGGATATAAGCTAGATCTTCACAAAACATTTCAGCCCCTTTTATCTTTGAATAAACTTCAGTATTAAATCACATGAGTCAAGTCAAGAGGCAATATTTAGATGTTGAAACAAAAGTTGAGTTTGAGTGTTGGAAAATAAAAAAATTAGTGCTCACTGTCCCCCCCCCCCCCCCCTTGAGCAAAACAGATTTGCATACAATCTACCTCGAAGCAGTTCCCCAAAGTTGACAGCCCTGAATATCAAACAGCATTGTTTCATAAACCATAATCAATGTGTAGAACTTGAAAGGTTCCAAAAATAAAGTTGAGTAGGAAAAGATAAAGGTTTTACTCACTAATACGTATTATCAAAACTCTGAGTGATTCCAGCTCCAACAAAGATTAAAATATTACATCAACACCTTGCAGCTGAGTGTTAACTTTAAAAAAAGATTGTACAACTACAAATATCAACAACCATCCTGTCTCCTTGAAGATCGTAGCTGATGAATAGCAAAATATCACTAAAATATCAGTAAAAAAACGCTAGCTAGCATGGTCCAAAATTAACTTCTTCAACGAAAAGTGTTCAGTAGCTAAACTATATCAATATGTACAACGCTGTAATGAAAGTCTGTCGGAGGCTTCAACGAGTCTAGGCTGAATCTATGTACATGTACAAAAACGTGATGTCCAAGAAAACGATTTTAATCCTTTTTGTTTAGGGGGGGGGGGTAAATGAGCAACTTTGAGTATAGATGGTATTAAATCACCTAAAAATACAAATGTATTTAGCTATGACAAACAACCTCTTCAAAATTCACTTTAACATCAAACTCTTACACATTTATTATGTGCACACGTGTTATTATTCTGTTTAGGATCACATTCACCAACTTTCATCTTGTTTTTCCAATCCTTATATCGTTCACACAAAGCTCACTTTTCACCTTTCGTGAGTATGAATAATTTACATAGTAAACAGAATCCCCTTTTTTGTCAATTACAGGATGTCTTGCTGTGGTAATCATTTGTGGACCTTTGCAGTGGACTGAGTTTCTGTCGAATGAGAAGAACATCTTGCACCATGGATGGATTCTGCCTTCTCTACCTGCTCATGATTCTCCTGATGAGATCTGGTGATGTTGAAACCAACCCTGGACCAGAAAGGTCAGTCTTTATGTATTTGAAGCTTATTTCCTTTTCTTTATTACAACCATTGTAGCCTATATCTTAATGTGTAAATATATTATAATGTATATATCTAAAATAGTGTTGTAGCCGAATCGCCGAACCGAACGGAAGTTCACCGAACATGGCACTTCCAAACCGAGCCAAACCGAACCGAACACAAAGGCCTGGTTTGGATGTTCGCCAGAAAAATGTTAACGTTTTTCGCAAGCTAATTAACTTGTCATTTTGTACCTAATATTATGTCATGATTGCTCATTCTATATTTACTTTTTTCTGATTTTCCATCTTTGTGATTTATGCCTCTCAAGTGGTGGGCGCGACTTCACTGATGCCATTTCAATCCAAAATCCTGACCTCTGCAACGTCGTGATCGCAAGCTATAAACAAGAATACACATGCGTACTAGGCGCTGATCAAAACAAGTTCGGCTCAAACCCAATCAATATTACAATCAATGTTTTAACCGTTATAATACCAGACAAATTTTTACAATATGAATCATGAAATAAATGTATATTATAGGATTTTAATTTATTTATTTAATTTTTATTTAATTTATTATTTACCTTATTAAAGATAAACATTTAAAAGAACAGAAAACGAGCGAGCAGCTTCCATGAATCGTAACATTAGACAACAACCGTCTCGGCAAATCTTTAAAAAATATCATTTATTGTCAAATTGAAAAATTGATTCTTATAAAATTGCAAATAAAACACGATTAAAGACGGAAACACGAATGTAAGTACTACTTTTCTTCACAAATAGTAACGTTTAAAGCAGTTTTTTATGTGAAATTTGTGCCGATTGGAACCAGTGTTTTGCATCAGAAGTGGTGTGCAGAAGAGCTCCGTGCTGGCCGCCCAGTGCCGACTACCGTAGCTATAACGCTGCTAGCTATTATATTACCGAACCCCGAAACGAACCAAGTTCGTGTAAACAATTTCTGAACTGTGCCGAACCGAACCTGAACATGGCGTCTGACTTACAGCACTCATATTCTAAAACCATTTCATGCAATGTTGGTCTTCTGTCTAAAATTAAATATTACCTACCGTTTTATTCATACTGTATGATAAAATATTACTGCCATATATAACGTCAATGTCAAATGATTGATGAGGTATAAGCCATGTGTGTGTATGAATCAATATACCTTTAAATATATCTTATCAGTACATGTAGGCATGTAGCTTAATAAAATCAGGTAGGCATGCACATGAAGCTGCAGGTACTGAGAGTACTAATGTACATATTTGTAGGCTTGAGTAGTTTATTATTCCATGTAGTTAGTTTTACAGTCTGTTTCGCCCGAATTCACCTCAGCAACTGAACTAAACTGATAGGTGCTTGTACAGTAGGGGTTACAAGACAATAAGATATACTTAAGAGATACTTAAGAGATGCTTGATAAAATCTTCCTCTTTTACAGGATTGTCAGTGAGGAGGAATTCATAAAGCTGTCCAAGCTAATTGAACCAAGCTACTACAAAAAGGTGGGCATTAACCTGGACATTCCCTTTGCAGAACTTGGTCAAATCATTGTGCAACATATGCAAAATACCAATGATGCATTGATGACAGTGTTCATGAGATGGAGAGACAAACAGCCTCCAGGCACAGACATCAGGGCTCTTCTAGCAGAGGGATTAGAGAGAAGTGACTTCGGATCCCTCTCTGGCGAACTTCTCGCTGGCAGTCTAGTCCCGAACAGGACAGGTGAGAATAAAAAGGAAATCATGTCGGCTGCTCACAAGAAGGTCTTTACTGCCATTGATAATGTATTGCTCTTGCAGGCAGCCAACAAACACTGATTTGCCTCTTTCTTGTTTGGTACAAATAGGGTTACTTATAGTAGGACATCCCAGTAGACGAACAGCCCACGAGACTGATACTGCCGGTCTGACGAACCCTCAAAATAATTGTCAGAACACCCACGAGTCCAAGGCATGGGTCATTGGTCTTGTGAGTCTTCTGACAACTTTTCAGAAGGTTCGCTAGACAGATATTTTTGGTCTTGTTGGCTGTCGGTCCATTGGCTGTGGCCATTATAAATACATGATTACAGACCCACTCACTCTGTGCTATATAAGGGAGCTGATTAAATTACTTTTACATGAAGCTGTACAAGGATTGTGAATCAAATTTCATGTTTGGAGCCATCGCATGCCCCTAGCCATTTTCAGACCTTTTTATTTTCAAATCCTGCTCATCTTATGACACCCAGCTTATTAAAATTTGTCATACCATTACAGAGTCTTTTATCTATTGTGACCTTATGTCACCCCAACAACGAGAATTTGTAATTTGTTGGTACAAAACAAAAACTACATTTCTCTAAGTTCTGTCTGCGTCACATGGAATTGTTTTTTTAACTGTAATTCATAAGGTTAATTGTTATTGTTATTGAATTTTGGTCCAGATAACACTCTCAAACGGCAGAATTAAAAACATGAAAATTTAAAGTTGACAAACAATAAATACATCATAACATGTAGTTTAAAGCTTATAACTACCAACCTTAAATTTGTTATGCAAGCTTTCGTCTACTCCTGTGGACTTTCTCAAGCTAAGTGATCAGTCTGAGTCACACGTTTGCTTCGTCAGATAAATTTGTTTATATGTTCAATAAATACATCAGAAATTTGTTTATATGTTCATGTGTATGTTATGAATATCCTGAAATTAAAACATTTGATATTCATAAGAAATTGTCACACTTTTGTTATTAAATTTAAAGGTGCACCTGTTATAATGTCAGGATCACAGACCCATCAACCACTTTCTCCTGAACTGATCAAGAGATGTGCAGATGATTTCAAATCCAAGTACCAGACAACTCTATGTAAGATCAGAGCTGATCCTCTCGACCCTGATTCCAATGTGCAATTCAGGAAGATGTACACAAACCTTGTCCTGGAAGAGGAATATCGACAAAGCAAGCGACCACTTGAGTATAGGAATCTCTTTGATCTTAAAGTCAATGGAGAGTTCCCCAGGCGGATCATGATTCAGGGTGAGGCTGGGACTGGAAAGACAACATTCTGTTCTAAGATTGCCTGTGACTGGATAAATGACAGTCCTGTTCTCCCAAATTTTGTGTGGGTACTTGTTGTCCCTTTTCGTGAAGCCAAGCAATACACAATCGGTGAGATTGCTAAGTCGTATCTCTCCAAGAACAACCCAACAACAGCCAGCCAGATCACTGAGTACATCCGGTCAAATCAAAAAGATGTATTGATTGCGTTTGATGGATTAGATGAGTTTAAGGGCAAGGTTGTACAGGAAAAAGAAGCTGGTTCAGAGTCAGAATGTCACCAGCCAAAGTCTGCGGATCAAACCAAGGCAAGATCAGAATCAAAGATGAACAAGAAAAGGCGGAAACAGTTAATGCAGTCAAAGTCAGGAAGCCCATCAAGTGCCACTTCGCAGCCAAGAGTCAACAGCGCAGAGGCAAGTGGAAGTTCTTCAGAGAGAGGTGGCATTGCACTTACAGACATTCTGCGTTCAGATGAACTTCCCGCTTGCCCGGTGTTGGTGACAAGTCGTCCATGGAAGGTCACAGAGATTAGATGGGATGATAATCTAAGGAAACTGTACACTTTCATTTATGTGGAAGGTTTTAGCAAGAAGAATGTACAGGTTTACATTCGCAAGTACTTTGAAGACGATGTGGCCACAGCAGATCAGCTTATCCAATTAATCAAAGACAATGACATCATATCTGAGAATATGGCCCCGTATCCAATCTACATAGCTATGCTCTGTCTTATGTGGAGAGAACTTGGTGATGAAAAACAAGAAAAGTTTAAGTCATTTCAAACCTTTTCTCAAATATTTGATGAAATGTTTGAATTCTTGAAGGTGCATTATGCTCAGAAAATGACCAGAGATTTAGATAGCCCATCATTCCAAGCATATATCTCTCAAATTGAGAAGTTCATGGAACCAGTTGCCAAAGTTGCTTTCAACGGGCTACAAGAAAACACCCTCATTGTCAAAGAAGGTGATTTTGAACAGTGCTCAGATTCCATTGAAACAGCTTGCAGAGTAGGGGTGTTGTCTCAGGAGAAAAAATTGTCATCTATATATAATAAGAGCAGTATGTTCATGCAGTCTACTATCTTCTTTCCACACAAACTCTTTCAGGAGTATATGGCTGGGGTCCATCTTGCTTCCCTGTATGAATTAGATCACAATGAATTCAACAGGCTGATTGAGCAAGTAGTGCTGCCTAGGAAGGAAGAGTTTAGGTATCTCCTGTACTTCACCATGTCACGGGACAAAACCATTTCAAACCATGTCATGAATTGCATGGTACAGGGTAAGACCACAAACCAAGAGGATATGGATTTCTTGGTTGATGTTTCCTTTGACAGTCGGGACCAAGATACTGCAGCCTTGGTGAGGGGTGGAATGCCATCTCTGACAATAAACCCATCCATGACAGCACACACCATAGCAGGTTATGTATTCACTGGACTATATAAAGATGTGGTAAGTTTGATATCTTACATACATTATTAAGAATTATTGTTTAAAGGGGATATCTCCATCCTGATCTTAAGTTGGTTTGAATAGAAGCAGAAAATGAGGGAAAAAACAGGTCAGTGACAGTTTGAGCAAAAAATGATTAAAATTATTTAAAATTCATACCTTTTCTATTTGAAATCGGATATTGCTCAAACTTCAATAATTTGTTTCTTTCATTTTTTCTGTTTTTAATAAAACCAACTTAATACATTTGTATAAGGGTGGATTATAGACATGCATTTATTAAGAATGGGTCTTTAATATGCCTAATTTCCCCTCTCTAACATCCATGACCTTATACCTCATAAATTTGGATATACCGGTAATCAAATCAAATCGTTATATTTCCACTTTGAAACAACATGTATAAAATCAATGGCAGGGATGTAAAGAGCACTATACAAAATCAAATTGAAAAAGCATCAAATAATTCATACCCCAAATTAACATTGAGGAGAGAAAGAAAGAGAAGAGAATGAAACATTAATAACAATTTTTTACATGTCTTCAAGGAGATGTCTTTTGTACAGTATTTGACACTAATGATATTTTAAAGTGGATAAATACAAATGATGATTATTGACTGGTATTTTTTTGTATATTTTTGATGTGGAGGGGGTGGTTGTGAAAAGAAACATTGCAGTTATCCTCCAGCTCAGGCGTTGTGATAATACTTGGGCAGTATCATCTTATATACCCATCACTGCCATCATTCCATGAGGCAATCTTAATGAAGGCCCAGTGACAGAAGCATCAACAACATTTCAGGTAGTC
>JAVYIG010000156.1:798131-835670 GCA_035222895.1 Strongylocentrotus droebachiensis | reverse complement strand
CTTCCAAATTATTTAGTGGCCCATTTCGAGGCAAGGAAGTTTCACAAAGTGCAACATTTGGTGTTGTGTCAATTGTCATACAGTTATTTATGGCCTGAAACTTTCATGAATCTGAGCCACTCGCAAAATCCATGTTCATTTCTGGTTTTACAGTAAGCTCTTTCATTGATTTGACAAATCTCCAATTTCTTAGTACTTTTATTTTTCTGTAGCATTCCTACCCTAGATCCCCACAGTCAGATATTTTTATCTAACTTTTATGAAAGCTCCTTTGGCAGGAACAATTTTCAATCATGGTTGACTCGTAAATGTGTACCAAATAGAAGATGGAATATTTTTTTTAACGTACCCGTCTTCATTTTGTAATACCCATCGTTTCTCAGGTAACTCCTTGTTGCGTCGTCTCGTACGTATCGGTGTGCTGGATGAGAGCAAGATGAAGCTGGATTACGTGCTGGGTCTGCGAATTGAAGATTTCTTGGAGCGCCGCCTCCAGACCCAAGTCTTCAAGCTTGGACTCGCCAAGAGCATCCATCATGCTCGTGTGCTCATCCGTCAGCGTCACATCCGGTAAGTTAATGTGCCTACTTTTTGAGGCACTAAACTTTAGGGGATATTACTGAAATATAAATGATGTACTGCCACAATTTTTTTAAATGTAGATCTGAAGAAAAAAATATGACAATACCCCCTTAGACTTGTTTGTAATTTTTTATTTGAATGCTGAAAAGACACAAAGCAATCTATCACTGAAATTTTGATTGTCATGAGTTTAAAAATTGCAATATAAGATGTGTAGTAACTTCATTGAGATTACTGAAGATGTTGATATTGCCAAAATACAAGCAACCAAGTTGGGGGGGGGGGGGGGGTTGGATGAGAGTGGTTTAGCTCTCGAAAGTTACACAACTAGAGGGATTCCTTCAGTAAATCCATAAAAAAGCTGTGACAAAAAATTATTTGTACATTGACACCATCCTTTGTGCAAATTTGAGATGACTTCACTGTGATAATTTCTAATTGTAATTCCAGATGAGCATTCAAGTGTTCATTCTGTATGGCCACTGAGACTTCTTCATGTTGTCCCATGCCATAACCCACTCAAGATTCAGGGAACAACATTGACGTGTTTTGTCACAAAACGATCATGATGTCGCTGGTTTTCACTAAGGCCACTGGAGTATGTTTGCATACCTCTATGCCTTATTTGACCTGACCTGCATAGTGATCTGCACTTGCATTCTCTGAAAGACCACTTGATCATGCTTGCCATGATTAACGTCTTTGTTCTATTGACCATGATGGGATATTTAGAGGAACTCGCAGAAAGGTACATAGTCCTTCCAAAGTGGTACCCCTAAAACGTATTTGGCCTGTGATTAGGAAATACCAGACTAGTAGCTTGGATCGAAGATTTCAATGTGATGATTCCCCCCATCGCCCCCCCTTCCTCCTAGATGGGAATTTAACCCTAAATTGTGTAATTGTTCAAGAATTGTGACTCATTCTTTTCCAGACATGTGTTTGTGGGCAGCTGTTCCTCTGAATTCAGTTGTGTAGAAGGAGGTCCTTCTAATTTTGAAACATTGAAACTGACAAGACAAAGTAATCTTTTGTTGCGCCTTTCTTCCCAGTGATATTTAGTGCTTTGAAGGAAACCAAATTTTAAATAGATATTACTAGGAAATCTACTCATTTTAATATTGCCAGCATGTCAGTAACATTCCCCCCCCCCCCCCCCTCCCAAGCAATCCTAATTTTATACAAGAAGAAATTTCTAACGAACTGTAAAGCGGCCCCTTGACATTGCTTTAGTAAAATTATCTTTACTAAATTTATTTTCTCAAAAATTGTCCCCTTTTCTGCAGTGTCCGCAAGCAGGTTGTGAACATCCCCTCGTACATCGTTCGTCTGGACTCCCAGAAGCACATTGACTTCTCCCTTCGCTCACCATACGGTGGTGGACGCCCTGGACGTGTCAAGCGACAGAACATGAAGAAGGGCACCAGCGGTGGTGGTGGAGGAGGTGATGAGGAAGATGAAGATTAGGATGGAGACCGGTAGAGCTTCTCGTCTGTCGTGTGAAGATCGCTTTAGCAGTAAAGATCCTGCCAAATTGTGAACATTTACCACTCTTTGAACAATAGGCGTATTACAGATGGAAGTTTTACCAACATCGCATTTGGAATTGAGAGCAAATAAAGATCTTGCTGATTCTGCATACAAAGTCTTACAAGTTTCAATTCTTTAAACTGTCCATTATGTCTAGTGAGCTTTCTAACTTCTCCAGTCTGCTTCATCGATAGGTTATGCTGTAAACAAATTATTTTCTATTTTAACTTTGAAAAAAAACTTTTGATGAATATATTTAAATATTTTTAGAAAACAAAGATTGATTTCAAAAACTAAAAAAGGTTCTTGAAAAGTGAAAGGAATTTTTTTTTTCCTTCCCCAGTTTCTATTCAGTTCAGTGTATTCAATGAAGCAGGCTGGTCAGTTTCTTCACTCGAGTTATGGATGAGAATCATGAGAAATATGGAGAGTTTTATGTGCACCAGAGAATGATCAGTAACTTGCCTTGTGTCAAGATTGCGAATGAGAGAAACAGATTTTTGTGTACAGAGATTGAGACTAATGGATGCTGATTAGTGAATATGTAATGTGATTTCAGTGTGAGATGTGAAGGTGTAGATGAAATCATTTGGCCCTTCATAATCATAGATAGATAACATTTACCTGTACAATTGAACATGTATTTGTATTTCACTAGTCAAAATAGAGAATGAATATTTTTGGCTCTGCCAGGTCGGACAAGAGTGAAGTGATGATGATCATGGCTTGTCGTGCCAAAGGACAATTTGTCATGTATGCAATATGCATTATGACTTGAAATGCCATAACTATCCATACATGAAGTTTGTCACTAGACACTTGATGGGCATTACTTGAGTGCAGTACCAAAATGGGTTAATTAGTGCGCCAAGTGTTTCACAATCCAAAATAATCTTGGAACCTAATATCGATATCATATGAATATGAATGGTCAAAATAAGAAAACTGAAAAGCCAGGGATGAGTGTGGAGAAGAACTCATAGAATGTTTGTGTTTTTAGTGCAGGGAGAAAAAGAAGAGTACAAGTATTTGAAATGGAAGTGCAAATTTATGTCGCAAATAAAGAGGTGATCACAAAGAGGATTCAGTACCAGAAGCATTAATGTGATAGAGGAAGTTTAGAGAAAAGATGTGTTGTTACTTGTATCGATACATTGTGAAAAAGAACAAAGTGAGAAAATCTGATTCACACATTTATGAACTTGTATATTACAAGACAAATGACACTTAATTTTCATTCCTTTTGGTTTATTGAAAAAAACAATGCCTATGTGCAAGGTCCGCGCCCCCACTCCCGATTTGTTTTCTTTCTGCAATTCTCATCTTCTTTACTTTCATATCTGTGTCTTATCTGTCATCTTCTTGTGTCCATCTTTGTATTTAGTCTGGTGCCCCTACTTTCTAACGACCAACAGAAATGATCTCTGACCCATCGGTGAAAACGGCTCTTCCAAACCTCCTATTTATACCATTCTCAAGTTTTGCTATCAAAATGTAAAATCTTCTGAGATCTCTAGACTCGCATTCCTCACAATCCTTCACTCACTGTGTTCTCTTTCCATGCACTGTAGTATGTATGACCTTCTGAAGTTCATCGACACCTACATGTATAACTTATTGACCTATAAAAAGGTTTATAAACAAAATTGAAGCCGTTAGCTTGATATATGATCATGCACTTGGCAGTGGGATGCTAAGAAAATAATGTCCCCTAAAAGGAAAAGGTGTCCCCTTGACCCAACTGCGAAGTGTGGAGTACTGGTGGGAAAAAGAAGTGAAAGTAATATTTAATTGAAGTAGTTTTAATCATTCGAATGCGTCAACACTAACAGGTACTCAAAAGTGTACAGGGGAACAATGCAAAGAAGGGGGGGGGGGCTGGCCCTCTTCCACAGTTTGGAATTTGTTATAAAATACGATTTTAATACTTTCTAGAATTTTTGTAAAATCCTCTCAAAATGGGGTGGCATCGAATACAAGTCCACGTCCATGTCCTTGGAATGATTTGGCGAAAACGGACATTTGATTATCCATTGGTACTTGTATATATAAATGTACTTTTACGTCTTTCTACTTTCAACTCTCTCACTTGGTCCTCTTTCTCTTTCTCTCTCTCTCCAGGCGCGGATCTACGGGGGGGTTTAGGGGGTTCAAACCCCCCCCTTGGGCGGCCCAAAAAAAAAAAAAAAAAAAAAAAGAAAGAAAAAAGAACGCACGCTGTAGAGAGAAACCCTTTCAAGTGCAAATATTGTGAGAAGATATTCAACTCATCTGGTAACTTAACCAAACACATGATAACTCTGGATATAACTGTGTATTAAACTGTTACTTGATTTAAAAAGACGTTATCATGCACTGCTTTTTATGGTCTCCATTGTGTTAATAGATGCCAGGAAAACATCATTTACGGGGTTCAAATAAACACCCCCAAAAAAAATCGGCTCGCCGCTTCGCGGCTCGTTGACGATGCTCCGCATCGTCATTATTTTGGTCAAACCCCCCCCTTAGCAAAAAGCTAGATCCGCCCCTGCTCTCTCTCAGTTGAACGGAAACCGTATGTGAACAAATCTGTTCTTTAAAAGGAAAGAAATCACAAACATATTTTATCACATTAATTATTTTCCCATATAATATGAATATTTGTAATGTATTATTGAAGAAATACAAAAGTGGCAAAAGCAAATACAAAGTTGCCCATAAAAGTGGAATCAAATATTTATTACCTCTTTCTATGTAATGATTGTGACAGTATGATTCATTCTTGATCTAGATAAACTGATTATTTCTCAGAATTTTATATTGATCAACTTCTGCATGTGACTCTTTAGATTGGTAAATAAAGTTCTGAGAAGACATAAACTTTGGCTATCAAGAAGAAACCATATTGTCACAATCATTGCATGAAAAGAGGTTAACAAACTGAACAATATTATTTTCACTTTATGGGCAACAGTGTAATTGGGGATGAAATAATCGTACATGTACTATATAAGTCTTACAAATTAGTACAACGATGGCATGTCTGATAAGGCCACAAATACGAATCTACTTTATCTTCAAAAGATACTTCTCAATATAATCACGGTTTTAATGGGCATACATGAAAGAGAGATTAAAAAATAAAGTTTCATCTCTAGCTAATTTCATGACATGTATGCTTACTAAAATGTAGACCTACATTTTCCTACTAAAAAGTTCTTAATTCTTCATTTAATTATTCATTCACCTAAAAAAAAAAATCTTCTCTTTCTTGAAATTGCATCTCACTTTGAGAGAGAAAAATGACTCTCCAATTTCGGCCTGCTGATAGTAAAATACACACAACAACAGCAATAAAACACACACGTAAAAGGAGCCCTTCATTATTCCAGGGATATGTGAGTTTACTTACAAGCCCTGGATTAAGTGTGGCATGTGAACTATATACAACACTCAATCTGATTAAGAAATAAAAATAATTACAAAAAATACACCATATTGAATTATTTTCAAACAAATGCCTGTAAGGGGGAGAGGGTAAAAAAAAAAGGGGGAGGGGGGGGGGGGGAGGCGGGGCTTAGAATTAAGAAGGTACCTAACCGGATCGGAGACTCTTCTTGCTTTCATACTGATGTAAGATTTTTTCTAGAAACTATGTAAGGGCTGTTTTCCGGGCTGTTTTCACCACACACGTCCCTTTATTGAGTTAAATCAGGGACAAATGGGTCTAGGCGTCATATATATAATACTGGAACTTGGATTTAGTGTGGCAGTTAAACAAAAAAAAAGTGTTTATAACAGACTCGACTACCTCGACAAAAGTTAGAAAAATAGATAGGCGTAAATAGTCAAAGCTGACTAAACGCCATTAAATAACAACCAACAACAACAACAGTGTGGCATGTGAACTACAAACCACACTTAATCTAACTTTAAAAAATGCCCAAAGAAAAAAATGAATACCATAGATCTAGACTAGACTACTGTATTATTTTTTCAAACAATGCCTGTAAGGGAGAGATGGAAAGAAAAAAAAGGGAGGTGGAAAAGTAATTTTTTTCCATAGAAATTATATGATGGCTGTATTCACCACACATGCGTATATTGAGCCCCCCCCCCCCCCCCCCCCAATAAAAAGCTACATATCGGCATAGGACAACAATTTCATTGAGGGTTAGGATTTCTCCAGACATTTGACCGGGCGTATACGTGACGTCATTCGTAAATAGCACACTGAATGAAAGAAAATGGCGACACATGTCTCTTCGAGAAGTGTGTAATCACAACTGAATATCAGTGAATACAGGCACCTTGTGAAGTCTGCGCCGAGTGTTTTGTTTGATCTAAGGAAAGGATTTGTCTCACTTCATCAAATTTCGACGGTCAAAACTTCTTTGAGTCTACCAGTTTTGCAGATCGACATCAAACATCGAAAATGTTCGAGGACATCACGGAATCGGAGGAGAGCGATTTGTGTGACTGGCAGCTGCCGCTTGCATACATGAAGAAACGACACACAGACCCAATTGAAGGAAGCAAAACAGAAACACAAACATGGCGAATGAAAGAACGGGTATTGCCATTTTCTTTAATTCCTTTTCTTGACTAGGGTCGTGTCCATGAAGTGGCAAGAAATGAAGAATGTATGATCTATGATCTAAGAGTAATTAATAATAAGACTTTTAGAATGATTATGAATGATGATCTACCATGGCATGTCTACAGACTTAGATCTACAGTATCTTTCTACATTCTAATTCTAATTTCTTTCTATGCTGCTTTATGCAGTCAAGTCTCAAGTCAAGTTGCTAGCTCCTGCAATGTTTTACCATTTTGTTGGCTTTAGCTGTGGTCAGTATAATTCTATTCAACTTTACTGAGTACAGAGTGCTGTCACTGTCAGCTGCCTAAGCCAGACAATGATATTTAAATATAATATTAATTCAAAGTTGAAGAGGTCTAAAACTTTAAAAATAAAAATGAAAGAGGGTCGAGGCTCAGATTTTGTCAGATTTATTAGTTTTTAGATGGTGCATGATCATGATGATTGACACATTCTTATATTTTGTAACATGTCTAAGTGTAGTGACTTGTAGTACTAGGGAACACTTCTATTCAATAATTATGCAATAATTTGTGTTTTAATGACCAGTTTGTATAGCCGTCGCTAAGTACTAACGGCCCAGACTTATCAATTCTCTCTGGACATAGGAAGATTCAATATTTGACTTGACTTAGTGAACTTTTGACAATGGGTATGATGACTAATTATTTCCAGAGTTAAAATAATGATTTCAAAAAAGGGAAAGGGGAAAAGAGGGATTTGTCGGACTGATTGATCAGCAAAGTCCTCAAGACCAAGTCTAGTTATATAAAGCCCAATCACACCAAATGTTGTGGAACCGACCTAGAAAATTGTCAAACGGGTTGTGGTCGGGGTGTAGAATGTGTAAATAATGTCTATAATACGATCCTAGTTCATTCATAAACAGTCCTAAATACGTCTATTTGGTCTGTACCCCGTCTACAGTCAGTTCATATCAAGTTCAGATCAGGTAAATTTGCCATTTCCAAGCAGCCAGATGAATTGGATTTCTTACAGCATTTTCACAAAATCTCTACTCCCACTTGGACTGTATTTGATGATGATAATAATAATCTTAGGCCTCTTCGACAATCTGACATTTTGGACTTTGCTCTCCTTCAGATAATACAACATCCCAACTTTAACGTCAGTCAGAACTCAGAAGGCATACTATTTGCCTGATTGTCATTATGAACTCTTATGAATTTTACAAAGCCATTGTGTTGCAAAAAAGCAATCCTTCTGTCAATTGATGCCTATTGTTTTTGTGCAGAACTGCATGTATGGCAAACGAGCAACCATGCAGAGAGGTGAAAAAAGCAACCAAAGTGTTTAGTTAAAATCGAACAAATAGGTCTGCTTTAAACATTTAAGCTAGGATCATACACAACTCAACACAATATTTGCAAATTCTGCAATCAGCACTTTGATAAAAACTGGTTGATAAAAAATTCAAAATTGGAGCAAGCATTTTGGGGGTCCTGACAAAAGTCATCAATGATATTATAATTGTGATGTTTGAGAAAATGTTGATGTTGATGACAGAAATATTATGTATCACACATTCACGCACGCACACATACACATTGCACCCCCCCCCCCCCAAACACACACTATGTTTTTGGAAACAGGTTATGAAGATGAGGTAACGTAAACAAAATAAGTATTTTCCAAATTAAGAGGAGAGAAGTGGGAGAATTAATATGTCAATTTGGTATTTGAAAGGCCCTACATGCTACTGTGTCCAAAATGGCAAGTGAACAAGTGTGGTAGTCAATATAAATTGCCATAATTATCGTAGTGTTATCTTTTTTAGGGGATATTAGCCAGATTAGATTGAACATTGACCTGCAGGCTTTATGTGGTATGTAAATTTTTAATGTTTTTATGGGGGGCGGTATTATTATGATACCATGTACATGAGGTACCCAGTATCCCTTTTACCATGTCAGTGCACCAAGGTCTACACGGGGAGGGGGGGGGGGGGGGTACATGAGAGTGGTGAGCTTCTGAGCGATTTAGCAAAGAGCTGGAATGATTGAAATTAGCTCTGGTAAACTAAAAAAAAGCTCTGATAGAATAACACTAAAATACTTGAATATCACTGTGAGAAAATATCACATTATTACCACACTAAATCCTACGTGTAAAAGAAAGAAGGAAAGAGATAAAAGTATTTTCACATTAGTCTGCCACCAGTTCCTGAATGATCTAGACACAAGGTCACTCAGTGTTGCAAAAACCAAAACACCAATTAAAATTCACTAATGGGCGATTCCAAGGAATGTGTCCCATACTGCATATGACATTTATTTATTTATATCATGCAAAAATGGAAATCTCTTGATATGAAAATTAACTTACATGGTTAGTTCTTGGCCATGTATATGGAGTGGCGATTGATTCAAACCAATCGCAACTGTGTACTTAAGAGAGAGATAAGAGACTGCAAACTTGAGATTGATTGGAGGATTTGCGATTGATTTGGATCAATCGCAACTCTTTATAAGAAGGGGCCCAGGTTTCAGTAACATTATTTAATGGTCATCAAGATTGTTTCCATTTTACAAGAAATAATGGAAAATAGATATATATTGTACGGGACACATTGCACAGAATCACTTCATCCTGATGTAAATTTATAAGCATCATGCAGATGGTGTTTTGAACCTAATACACAATGTACACTGTTCAAAGTAATCTATAGTGAAGGTTAATGTTCTTTACTTCATGTATGCAGTACCAAAAACAGATAATGAAGGTCGCTAATATTGTTCCTCATAATATGTGCACTAGTATAATTTTAGAGAACTCATTCATTCATTAATTATTATTTTTTTTCTTCAAATAAACTTTCATTGTGGCGTTTAGCCGAATTACAAACATTTACAAACAAAATTAATAACACATAATGTAATATATAACATAACATAACATGATATATTGAATCTGAAAAATAAATCAGTATAAATTAACAGTATATAACTGCAAGTAAGTACTCAGCTGGTTGAAACTTGAAAGATAATATTAAGATGAGAGACAATCATATTTAGAAAGATGATCCATCCCACCATTGCGTTCTGTTTACATATGACCGGTTTTCCTTCCTGGATACCTTGATGATTTCCTGAGGATGTCATAATCACTGATTTCTAGCCTGCACTTTTCATAGCAGACTAGTTGTGAATCTCTGTATGGCCATAAGTGACTGATAATATCATTTTAATGTATGAACGTCAGTGGAAGGTGATCTAGATATATTGCCTAAGTGTCGTATTCTGATAGATACATTTTTCATTGTAGTAAACACATTTTATTGGTCAATAAAAAGTTAAAAACATTACCGGTATTTATTAGCAGTGTCACACAAATGTCTTTTCAAGCTATCTTTGTGTACAAGAGGCCTATATATTGGTTTCTTTAATACACAATGTAATATGAAATGTTATCTGTCCTATCTTTATAATTTTTGATTCTCTTCTTTGTAAACAGATGAAGACAGTGAGTGTAGCTCTTGTGATATGTCTCAACGTTGGTGTGGACCCCCCTGACACAGTCAAAACCTCACCGTGTGCAAGGCTAGAATGCTGGATAGGTACAGAATTTGTGCCCATTCTCTGTCTCTGTCTCCTGTTTCTATCTCTTCCAGTCTATCTGTCTGTCTCTTTCTCTCTCTCTCTCTCTCTCTCTCTCTCTTTCCCCCTCTCTCTCTCTCTCTTTCCCTCTCTCTCTCTCATTGCTCATTATCTGTCTCTATATCTGTCTCTATATCTGTCTCTCTCTCTCTCTTTTTCTTTCTCTCTCCACTCTCTGTCTCTCTGTGTGTGTCTCTCTCTCTCTTTCACTCTCTACACACTCTCTCTCTCTCATTGCTCTCCTTTTACTATTTCTGTTACCTGTTATTATTTTCTCTCTTTGTCTCTGCCCCTCTTTTTTCTGTGCAACATTTTCCCTGCTATTTTCACTCCATTATTTTTCGCTTTTTGTCTGTCTGCCTGTCTGTCTGTTTTTCTGTCTCTTTCTCTTATATCTTTCTCTAACTACCTCCTTCCCTCCTTCCTTCCCTCCCTTCCTCCCTCCCTCCCTCCCTCCCTCCCTCCCTTTATTTTCTAATTCTGTCTACTTAGTAAAGTTAGTACATATTGCCAAAAAGCATTATTACAATACGTGAGAATCTATTGATATCCTTCAGTAATATGTTCATGAATCAGGAAGTATGTATGAGCGTTTCACTATCAGTTTCTATTTGTTTATGTTTCACATTTTAATGTTAAGAGGATATTGATCATGTGAGAATCTTTAACAAATAAGTTTCGCAAATGATATATTTGTGATATGTGACTCAAACTCTATTGATAAAGAGGACTATCATATTTCAACCAAACAATCTAAATTCAGTGAAAATATTTGCCTTTATAACTCAAAGTCTTATTTGTAGATCATAACCATTTATAGATGCACATTTATACATCAACTCATGTTTATAAGAAAAATAACAATACATGATTGATTCTTCCTGGAAACCATAATAAGCCATAAATTTTGTATACGTGTATATTGTCTTGGATATTATTGTTTAAAGAGATGAAACTGGTAGATCATATTTTCTGTTTGCGAAGGAATTACTTACATTTCAAAACATACCAGTAATTCATTTTGATAGCCTGTACAGTCATGTACATGTATATACTTTTATCAGAAAAATAAAATCCATGTTATACATGTATGTCTTCAAATAGTTTATCTTTCGAAAGATTCTTGAATTTCTTGTGTTCTTTCTTCTACATGTATGTTTGTCAGTTTGTGCTTTCCCAGTGTTAATCTTAATTATACTTCTCAATCCTTGCTTTTCCATAGACCCACTTGCTCTTAGCCCATCCAAGGCTCTCGAGGCCATAGGGACCAGTCTACAAAAGCAGTATGAAAGATGGCAGCCTCGGGTATGTCAAAGGATGTCGTTTTTAATGCTTGTTGATTGTTCTCTTCTTGTGGGCATCGCATTTTCAATCCACTTACCAAAATATAACGACTTATCATTATATTATTAAACGTCTATCTTACATATATTTATATCCAGTTACTACAGTCTAATCTGCTTTAGTGACCACCTGTCTTCAAGCACATTTTTTGTTTCCCTTGAAAATGGTTTCTCATTGAAACATGTCGTAAAGGAACCTGTCTTCAAAGACCACTTTTTGTGTTTCTCTTGGGCGGTCGCTGTAGACAGGTTTGACTGTATATAATTTCATCATTATTGGAACTATGTTAATTTTGTTATCTCTTTAAAGTTAATGATTTCGGATATATCTATCTGTCATTTTCCATCAATCGTATAGGCCCTTTATAAACTGACCCTTGACCCCACTGCGGATGAGGTCAAGAAGCTCTGCACCTCCCTCAGAGGCTTGTAAATAAAAGAAGATAACTGGTACAACTGTTGAGCACAGTGAACTGGATTTGATAATTACTGTAAATCTCTGTGTATTTTTTTTTTTTTTTTTTTTTTTTTTCAAGTTTCGATTTATGCCCCTCCACCTGGCACTATGCCTGGCAATGTCTCCCAAATCAGTAATTGGTGTGTTGACTCACCACTCGGAAACTAGAACAACACTACCTGTATGTCTGGATTTCTGTTCGGACTTAAAGGAAAATTTGTCTGTCATCTTTAGTTTTAAAAACGCCATTGTTACTATTATTTGTGACAAGTTCACAAGCACAAATCGGCTCCTTCAACTGCAACTCGCAGTTAAATAAACCGGGTGGGTGTTTTAACACGGACCTGGCTTGCTGCCGGCGGAGTCGGAAAAAAACAGGGGTGCGTCTTATACACAGAGATTTACTGTAATTAGATGTGGTACTGCCGCTATTTTCACTAAATTTTGCACTTCGGAGCTTAATTTTTCTCCATCTATCCTGCAGGCCCGTTACAAGCAGACCCTTGACCCCACTGTGGATGAGGTCAAGAAGCTCTGTACTTCCCTCAGACGTAATGCCAAGGAGGAGAGGGTTCTGTTTCACTACAACGGCCATGGGGTACCTAGACCAACCACCAATGGAGAGGTCTGGGTATTCAACAAGGTAGGAGGAATACCCAATGCACAGTTCACTTTATAGATGCTTCTATATTGGAATAAAAGCTACAAGTATATCACTGAAAACAGCTTTGAAATCAAGATTTGTTTGATAATCCAATGCAAAATATGTATGCATTAAAAGGTTTTCTGAATGCTATGCACACAAAAAAAATATATTTATTTATCTTTTTGTTGTTGTCTATCCAGGCCCCCATTTCACAAAACTTGTCATCAGCGACAAAGGATAGTTTTTGTTATAAACTAGTGAAATCCTTGCTTCCTTTTGGTTATCAGCAGATTTTTCACAGATTTTTGTCATTTGTCATTGAAAAAGGTTCGGTGAAACAGGTCCCAGGACTCTATTTTGAAGCCCTAGCAGCTTGTGTGGATTCTTTTGGGGGATGACTTTCTTAGTTTTCTAGCTACCATATAATACATTATTTGTTGTAAGAGAGTTTCCCCTGGCATGAACATTTTTACACAACCATGTTGAAATTCAGGAAATCAATATTGACATATATGCAAAAATAGTCTGAGATATCCAATCAAAGTATGTACTGGTAATATTATATTATCCAAATAGGTGTTATGGTTATGAATTTAAATAATACTTTGCAGTGTATATGACTCTTGTCATCTTGTGGTTATAGCAACATGATATATTTCAAAGCCCCACTGCACTACTTATAGCTACTTGCGCCCTCTATACAGCAAACAATGCCTAATCAGTGCCTATTGGTCCCCCATAATCCCATTTTCTTATGTTAATTGAGAGCTGATTTGATGAGATAGCCACCTGTCAGTGACCTTGCAGGAAGGTCTAATCCCCCCTGACCAAACTAGTGCAGACGGTCTTTAAATGAAAATGCACTTGGATCTATTTTTTAAGTTTGGTCAGTTTTCAGCAGATCTGCCATCGTCCTGTCTTACACATGCATGCTCATTCTGTCTCTCTCCTTACAGAATTACACCCAGTACATCCCTCTATCTGTATATGACCTTCAGACCTGGATGGGCAGTCCGTCTATCTTCGTCTATGACTGCTCCAATGCAGGACTTATACTGGAATCCTTTGAGCAGTTCTCTGTACAGAAGGAACAGGACAGAGAGGTGGGTATAAACTAGAAGGTGGTTATTTTTGTAACCTAGAGTATTGACCACCATTGTGGTCGGCAGAAGTAACCGATGAAAACGGAAATGGATGATACAGTCAAACCTGCTTTAGTTACCCCCTGTCTACAAAGACCACATTTTTGTTTCCCTTGAAAATGGTTTCTCATTGAAACATGTACTTAAGGAACATGTCTACAAAGACCACTTTTTGTGTTTCACTTGGGCGGTCGCTATAGACAGGTTTGACTGTATGATCTTTTTCATTATATTATTTGACAGAATATTTCATATTGACACCAATTAACATCCAGCATTTCATCTACCCCTGGACAACTACTATTGAGGTCAACAACCCCAAGGATTGAATCAATCAGTACTAATTTTATTTCTCTCTCTCTTACTAACAGCTTGTGGGTAAGAGCCCCACCCCAATAAACAGGACCCAGGTGCCCCTGCCCCCACCGGCCAAGAACTGCATCCAGCTGGCTGCGTGCGGCTCCAATGAACTCCTTCCTATGAATCCTGAGCTTCCCGCTGATCTCTTCACAGCTTGCCTCACCACACCCATCAAGATTGCATTGAGATGGTAAGTACTCACAGAGCTGCCAACCAGTACGATTTTATTGTGTTTCGTACAATTTTTTTAAAGTAAATACGATTTTCCCCAAAAAATGATGGCAAAATGCCTATTCTGTCCTGTAAAGTATCCTACAAGCATCTCACATCAGCAATAATGGGGATGTTTATTGGTTCATAGAACACACCAGTAGTGACGAAGTCATGCATATTCAACCAATGATCCATACAAAAATTCTTCCTGTATGTAGGAACTGTAATAGGCATTGATCCGTGTATCAGTCTGTGTTTTTTTTGTTGAAGATACCACTTTTTTCTCAGTAAAATACACCTTTTGGGATTAAAGAATACAGTTTTTGAACTCCAGAGGCTGGTAGGTCTGGACTCATACCTCTATAGAAAGACCACCAAAAGGATACACAAAATGTGTTTTTTAAAGGCAGGTTATGCTTATTACAGTCCTATGGATGTTCATTAAATCCACATGGAGAAAGGTGTTGTGGTCAGGTTGATACGTCTTCGGACTGCAGATCACATGGTCTGTGGTTCAATTACAGCTGCGGCAGTAATGTCCTTTGGCAAGACATTAATCTACATTTGCCACTCTCAACCCAGGTGTAAAATAGGTATCGGTGGGAAAGAATTTAAGAGCCTTTATCAATATACCTTGATGGGCTAGTTGGGACTGGTCTAAAGGAAGTAAGTATGGTGCCTGAGAATTTCTTTTTCCCTCATTAAATGGAATGATCATTATCTTAAATTGTGTTTCATTTACAGGTTTTGTAATCAGAGGAGTAGCTACCTGGTGCCAGGAGTCACACAAGAACTTGTAGACAAGTGAGTAGTTCAAATATCTTATCATTCAGTGTTTATTCCAAGTCAAAAAGTTAATGGGGGATGAGAAGCAAGAGAAAATAGATGGGGAGCAATTTTATGGAATTGCTGTGGAATATCCTCTCAGCTATTATATATATGATTGTAAGGTTTTTCTTACAGATCAGAATTTGATGAAAATGAACATTACATTTGTCTATTACTTACAATATGGTATGTTTTTGTATGTAAAAACTGTCAGGGATGATTTTCTTATGAATTTATAATTTTGCTACTTCCATGACCTTGCCAAAATGCTTAATGCACTGAAGAGGCACAAGAAAGTTGGTATCTGAAAGCAGGTGTTCTTTATTTATAAGTTTCAATGAGAAACACTATTCAATCGAATTATAAAAAAATGATGGTCTTAATTAGGTAGTTGTGTCTTACACTAGTTGTCTCTGTAGCTTATTTGACAGTATTGTAATGTCAAATCTTTGTTTTTTTCTGCTCCAGGATTCCAGGAAGGTTAAATGATAGGAGAACACCACTGGGTGAACTCAACTGGATCTTCACTGCAATCACAGACACTATAGCATGGAATGTATTACCTAGAGGTATGTTAGAAGCGGTTGTATCCAGGATTCTTTGAGGGGGCAAGAGGATAAACAATTATTTTTCCATAACCTCTGACATATCCCCCCCCCCCTTGCCGCAAAAAAATAATAATAATAATAATCATGCATTATTTATAGGAATATCTTTTAATGGGGAAGGGCACATCAGGCAAAATCTTTTAATGTCTTTTCTCCTTCAAAATAGATCAAGAAAACAAGTTATAAGAAAAAAGGTGAAAACAAAATATTCTCTCAGAGGATGCAATATATAACTTTTTTTGTTTAAACATTCGTTGTACATTTATTCATGATTTAGGAAAGAGGTTCTTGCTCAGGCCAAAAGGAGATTGTACCTTTAGAAATCAGCACATTGTACATACCTTTGTTGAAATTATACCAATCATTATTGATGACCTGTAAATATTGTGATATTAGTTTTGATTTAATAAAACATACAAATAAAAATAAAAAAATTGTTGAAATTATATGTTCATTTTTTTCTTTCAATTTTGTTTGTCTTTTGAACAGATCTATTCCAGAAACTATTCAGACAAGACTTGTTGGTCGCCAGCCTCTTCAGGAATTTCCTCTTGGCAGAGAGGATTCTTCGTACATACAACTGCACTCCAGTGTCGAGTCCTAGGCTACCACCCACATACCAACATCCTATGTGGTAAGTGATGATGATGTTGGTGACGGTGATGGTTATGATGATGATGATGATGGTAATGATGACGATGATGATGATGGTAATGATGATGAGGATGAGGATGATAATGATGGTGATGGTGGTGGTGGTTGATGAGGATGATGATAGTTTCTCTGATGATAGTGCGATGACGATAGTCAAGATAATAATGATGACCATGATCATCATAATGTAGATGATATAGATGATGGCTATGATGATGATTATGAGGATGATGATGTTGACGAAGAATGAGAAAGGTGGAGGATTAGTCAAGTAAATCTTGTATGCTCTTCTCTGCAGGCAAGCATGGGACCTAGCAGTGGATGCCTGCCTCTCTCAACTCCCAACCCTGGCCAAAGGTGCAGAGTACAAGCACAGTCCTTTCTTCGCTGAGCAGCTCACAGCCTTCCAGGTCTGGCTAGGTATGGGGTCGGAGATAAGAGAACCACCAGAACAACTCCCAATAGTGCTTCAGGTAAATAATCATTATAATAATAGCCACATTTCAGAGCTACCAACCAGTACAATTTTTCCTCAATAAGATATGATTTTCCACAACAACAAAAAAGCATCTCACATCATCAATTTGGGGATGTTCATTGGTACACACCAGTCATGATGAAATCATGCATATTCAACCAATGAATCCAATGATCCATAACAAAATTCTTCCTGTATGTAGGAGCTTATGCAAAATGGCAACCCCCCCCCCCCCCTCATGTTTGTGGTAGGAAAGTACTTTTGGGATTAAAGAATACAGTTTTTGAACTCCAGCAGGTCTGATATTTACCCAGGGAAGCTTCATCAGCTTTAAAGAGAAGGTTGAGTTCTGGGAAGAGGTAAAAAAATAATTTGTGAACTTTATCATTCTTATTATGCAAGTGTTTAAGAACATCAGATAAGACATGTTGCATGAAAGGCATGGCTCTTCAAATGCCTTCATATTCTAAATATGTCATGTAACATCGTAAAACTCTGGGGGTAGGTTTTTTAAACCGAGACCTCTTGTAAGAAAGTCAAAAGCCTTCATCAATATACCTCGATGGTATAGTGGGGACTGGTCTAAAGGAAGTTAATGCCTCAGAATGGGTTAGGAGCATCTATACGTTGTGCTTCATTATTATCATTATTATTATCAAGTATTTGGCATCTTCGTTCTCTCACCCTTTCTCTCATTCTCTCAGGTTCTGTTGAGTCAGGTGCACAGATCAAGGGCTTTAGATCTCCTGGGTCGATTCCTAGATCTAGGACCATGGGCTGTCAGTCTGGTAAGTGTTCTACACCAATGGGTTCTCAATCATTTTGAGGAACTTTAAAACAATGACAATGACACAGAATATGTAGTTCAATATTATAGTTCAAAGCACATTGATCTGCATTATGCAATGTGTTTTATAATGTATGCGGTCATCGTTGTTGTCATTGTCACTTTTTTTTTTAACTTCCATTCTAGATAATTACCCCAAAACAAAGGTTTACAGATAGTTTATGACTGCTAAGTGCTAACAAGTTATTTCTTTGTTTAATGTGTGCATATTCAAGATGTCAGATATGTCTGATCATATAAAATTCAAAGTATAAGATGACAAATTTTGCTAATGAAATTTAGATTTTCACAGATGATCTTATCCTCAGGGATGCCAATTTTCAGGCAAAAGCCTGAATTTATAGACCGTAGTTTATGTTTTTTTTTGTACAAAATAGCTCATTCTAGGTGATTTTCAGGCCCTCTGACCAATTCTAACTGGCATCCCTGTATCCTAAAACTGTGAAGTCTCAATGACAATTTTGTTGTTGCCATATTAAGAAGACTAACATGACTCCTATACTTGTTTAAAAATAACTTTGATCTTGTTTCTCATACAGGCCTTGTCAGTGGGTATCTTCCCCTACGTCCTGAAGCTTCTTCAGAGTTCGGCCAGGGAGCTGAGACCTCTCCTTGTCTTCATCTGGGCAAAGATCCTTGCGGTGGACAGGGTAAGATAGCTTCTGGAAATCATGAAAGAATCTTGTCATTATTATTATTATTATTATTAATTTGGCATCACCTGTGCAAAAAGTGAACTGAATCACTGAAACCCTTGGGTCTCTCCTCCCGGTATAACTGATTGGGGGGTGTGCAGGTGGGACCACTAGACCGGAGTTTCTCCCTACTCTTATACCAATAGTGCAGTGGGATCCTAATGTGCAAGTGTGGTGACTCTCCTCTCCATTTAATGTCCTCTCTGAGTCATTTGTCATGATCAACACAGTAGTTTACATGTGCTTTGAATATAAATACATACATTGATACAGAAAACTTTCATTGGTTGGGGTAATCATAACACATAGTTTTACGTCTACACACCTTCAAAATTTAGTAGGCTAGCTTTCGTCCCTCCCGTTTACTTTTTTCAAGCAATGGGATTCTTTCACACAGTTTGTTTGCTGTCTGTTACCTGAATATATCTGGATCAAATATATATACCTTTACTCTTGGAAGAATGCATACAGATTTCTTGGATTTTCCATTGTATCATGTGTTAGAGGTCAATTTGTTAATGTTCTCCTGTCCTAGTAACTGTTGTTGATTTGTGTGTGTGTGTGGTGTAGATCATATCACAGAAATGTAGACAGAGGTTATCCTAGTCATTCTATCTTTTCTAGTAATATGCTATTCATTCCATTGAATTTGATTCATATTAAGATTTCCTTGTCAATATAATTATGTGCTCTCTTTTCTCTCTCCCCAGTCTTGTAAAGCTGACCTAGTGAAAGACATGGGTCACAAATACTTCCTCTCTGTTCTCGCGGATCCCTACATGGTTGTGAGTAGAACAATAATCGCGCAAGTTTTTTTTAAAGGTTTTGAAAAAACAAACATTATTGTCAGTCATACAACAACAAATAACCTTGCAAACATAATGATCTTTCAGAGATCATAGAAGTGCTTTCATAGAAGTGAATTTGCAGTGAGTTTTATAAACAAATGTGAAAAGGATTCACATCCATGCAAGCTTACAGAAAATGAACAAACTTTAACAATAGCCTTTCTCTTGTCAGAAACTAACCCAAGAGGGTTGTTACATGCATAGCAAAACAAATTCTACATAGCCAAGAATTTGCACAGTACAAGAGTGACTTGGGAGCGGGATAGTGTAAGTGTCTCACAGAATGTCTCCCAGACAGCATTCTGCTGTGTTGCATTTTACCTTGAGTTCTATAAGAACTGTCCTTTGTACAATCATCAATCTTCATCTTTATAAGGAAATACATCAAACATCCAAAATAGATTGCAAGTTCATCTGATTATGAATCTAGCCATTGATAAAACTATGCATTTGTACGGGTATGTGTAATTGGGTTTTTACAGATGTGTATCAATCGCATATGATAATTTACGTCTAGGGATCAACCTTTAACGTCACCATCCGAAAGACGTGACTCAGTTTCGAACCGGGGTCGTCTGAGCCAGTTTGTAGGCGAAGACAGAAAGCTCAGCTGACCAAGTGTTCACGTACAGCTTGACCAACTCACATGTAATTGACCATAATATGAATTTATTTAAATATATGAATTTATTTTATTATTGGTTATCTTTTTTCTTACAGGCTGAGCACAGAACAATGGCTGCCTTTGTACTAGCTATGATAGTGGAGGATTACCAGAATGGACAGGTTCGTTCTAAACCCTTCTCATGTTGTATACTTGTTACTTTCACTGCTTGCCTTCCTTAAAGCCCATCTGTACTAGTTTGGCCAGGAGGGATTAGACCACCCAGTGAGGTCACTGACAAGTGGCTATCAACTCAGCTCTCAATTAACATAAGAAAAAGAGGATCATGGGGGACCAACGGGCACCGCTTAGGCATTGTTTTCTATATAGAGGGAGCAAGTAGCTACAAGTAGTACAGTGGGACTATAAACAAAAATGTGATAACAGTCTGTCTATAATTTGAGCATCAGCTTCAGGATGATAACAAGGAAGGGCACTATCTCATTAAAAAAAAAAAATGATCCCTAAAAATCTGTTGTAACTGCTGTTTTATTTCTTTGATCTTGTATTTTTTTAGAATAAAAAGGGTATTGTAGGCTTGGCATTGATTTATAGACAAACATGTACAGTATAAGGATCAGCTCGGGAACAATGTAGCTACTGACTGTGAGCTCACTTAGCCATGCACCATGTTTACTACAAGCATATAACTTTCAGGTGTTAAGGGGGAAACTTGTTGTTCTGACAAGTTTGAATTCTCTTATGTGATTGAGTTGATCGCCGTAGTATGGTATATTCAATCATTGTGGCAGTAGAATAAACCCAGAATTTGTTAGTCATCCCTATATACTTAAAGGCATTGTTTAAAAATGTTAAATCTGAGATGCATGGCCCTATGTGTTATCAGTGTCTGTGATATGGTGCAATATTGAAGGCCAAACAAATTGTGCATCAAAATGATCATGAAGTGCCTCAAAAAAGTTTAAATTTTGAGTGACCTGTTTTCCATTACTCATTTTTCCCAATAGACTGTAGTTTTATAAAACGAAAAATGAAATTCGATTTCCAATCATAAATATCTTGATAATCAGACAGGCGATCAGCTTGTAAAAGTCATGGGATTACTGACTGACCTAAAGGTTTATAATTTCAGAATCTGAGGCAATGTTACTGAGTCACTTTAACCGTTTGGTAGAGTGAGAATTTATTTCTCTTGTATTTTATTCTTTATTGAGCAGGAGGCAGCGTTTCAAGGTAACGTTATAGCAATCTGCCTGGAGCAGCTGAACGACCAGCACCCTCTACTCAGACAGTGGCTAGCTCTCTGTATAGCCAGGGTGTGGACCAACTACAATGCGGCAAGATGGTGTGGTGTGAGAGATAGTGCTCATGAGAAGCTGTACAAGCTACTCAATGACCCTATACCAGAGGTACGTTGATTCTTAGGGAGGGGGAGTGGGAGAGGGTCAAATAACAAATGCTAAATTTATATGGCAAATTTGCTCTCGGCCAGTCAAATGCCACGATTTCAGTAGCTTATAAGAGTTATTGTAATTTGTCACTGATAACAAGTTTCGTGAAACAGGGCCCAGATGGTTCTCAACATATATTATGGCTGTCCTACACATGGGACCTCATTTAACAACCTATGTCAGGGTCTGAGGGAGTTGATACAGTGTGTATCAAATATGATTCCATTTGTACAATATTGTAATTATTTGAAGCTCTGGTATGAGCCTTGAATCTTTGAAAAAGCGCTGTGTAAATGAAATTTATAATATTAGGTTGTTAACAATATTACCAAGATAAGGGCCCTGTTGCACAAAACTTACCTGTACCATCAATAGTAACTACCATGGAATCCTTGATTTAGAATGGCTGTTGAGCCCTGTTACCATGGTAGTTGCCATTGATGAAAAAGTTACCATCAATGGTAAATTTTATGCAATGGGTCCCAGAATGAATACTCAGTGTTTAAAGGTTGAAGATATATTCAGCATCTTAATATCTTGTTCTTACCAGGTAAGGGCTGCAGCAACCATAGCTTTGGGCACATTCATAGGCAATGGAACAGATCGGACTGATCATGCCATGACCATCAATCATAATATAGGAGTTACGTTGCTCTCTGTGGCCAATGATGGAAGTGCAATAGTTAGGCAGGTGAGTAAACTGGTAACTTTTGGAAGTGCAATAGTTAGGCAGATGTGTGAACTGATATGACATGTGCTGTTATGTGTTTAAAGAGGGAAAGTACAGTGGTTAGGCAGGTTAGTAAACTGATATAACTTAGATAGTTAAGCTTTCAAAGATGTGTGAATTGATAAAGTAGAATAAATGAAAGGGAACTGATGTATAGTTAGGCAAGTGACATAAAAAAGGAACACAGCTTTATAGTTAGGCAGTTTATCAATGCGGAGATAGAAGAGACCATGTATCGAACACTAACCTTAATGATAAAGTTAGGTAATCAAATCAAGTACACAAAGTTCATAATTTAACAGCCTGATGTTAAAAATTCAAATTGTTATTCAAAAGAGAGGAGGAATGATAGAGTGTGACAGTTTAGAAATGAAATTATGCATAGGATGAGAGTGAAAGGAGTTGGCAGAAGTATAGTAGTGAAGTGATACTGTTAGTCGTGCAGTTAAATGTGAACAAAATAGCAAGCTAACGGTCGTAAGGCATGCAGATGGGAGTGATGAATTATAGTTTAGCAGATGAATGAGAAAAGAATTTTGCAAAGATATAGTTAGTCAAAAAAATGATATAGTACGCCTATACATGTTTTGTAATTTACTCAACACAACTCATTAATGGTGCATTTAATCTGTTCACCATGTGAAGTTTGGTATCTTGTATTACACGATCTACCATAAGTAGGACAGACCATTTATTCAAAATTAATGTTCATATCATTTGCAAATATACCATTAATTGAGGAAGTAGAACGGTAAACTGTCAAACATATATTCTGTTTTGTTTGAGTTAAAGAAAAACATTATTTCATTAAAGTGTAAAATATTTTGTTTGACTCAATAAAATTGCCTATGGAGGGCAAACAAATGTTTTAAAAATATATATTTTAATATCTCAACAGGAACTTGTGGTGGCTCTCTACCAGTTAATCAAGCAGTGTGAGACCCAGTTTGCGACCATCGCCCGGCAGCTGCTAGACGAGGAGCAGAGCTCGGATGAGAACCTGGCGCCTCGGAGCGCAGCAGTCACGTCTGGTGGGTGGCTTGTGGTCCATGACTCTCTCAATACAAATGGTACAGATAACTCTCAATGTAGATATTACAATGTTCAGTCAGTCACCCCAGCAGCCATAGCAGAGCACAAACTTCACAGATTTTGGTTTGCTTCTTTTTTATTATGATTTCTTTAAAGTAGAAAGCTACGGTAATTAGATTCATTCGTGATTCCCTTTTATTTAGTAAATACATTGAGGTTGACTTACAATTAGATTCTATTATGATTTCTTTTAATTAAAAAGCAATTAGATTCATTCGCGATTCCCTTTTATTTGGTAAATCCATTAAGGTTGAAGTTCAGTTAGATTCTATCATGATATCTTTTCTGGTAGAAAGCTGATTAGATTCATTCGTGAATCCCTCTATTCAGTAAATCCATTAAGGTTGAAGTTCAGTTAGATTTTATTATGATTTCTTTTCTGGTAGAAAGCTTATTAGATTCATTTGTGAATCCCTTTTATTTGTGGAACCATTGAGGTATGGCTTTCGGTAAAAAAACACACAAGAAGACAGAAACAATATCCATGTTTACGCCAGTAGCCATGACTGATTAAATCACCAATTTTGGTTTGCTTTTCTATTATGATTTCTTTCAAGTAGAAAGCTGATTAAATTCATTTATGAATCCTTTTTATTTTGTAGATGTATTAAGATATGGCTTTCGGTGAACAAAATAAGAAACAATATCAATTTTCACGCCAGCAGCTGTAAACTGATCACATCACCAATTTTGGTTTGCTTTTCTAATATCATTTCTTTTCTGGTAGAAAGCTAGTAAGATCAATGCTTAAATCCCATGTAAGTTGTAGATTTTAGTTAAAAGTATATCAAGACAGACAAAAAATGAAAAATTCATCCAAACTGCTAAAACCAAGCAAATTACTGATCTCTTTTAAGTTGAAAGCTAGTTAGATAAAAATGTAAATCTCATGTAGACCATAGGTTTCCTTTGTAAATTAGCTTAACAGGATCTATCACTGTTCATTCTTGCCACCATAGTCGAAAAAACCACCAATTTTTGGTTTACTTTACAATTATTTCTTGTTAGTGTAAAGATAGATTGATTTATTTTGGAATAAGCTCCTGTATGCCATGATTTCAGTCAGGTTTTAAACGTTTTAGGTAGACAGAAAAAAGACATCGCAAAGCTCATCAGTGATTTTCGTTTGATTTTCAGTTTTATTCGTTTATTTGACACAGAAAGTCAGTTAGATCAACAAGCACGCTTTACACAGCCCATGGAAGTTGTTGAAAACTTTCTGTTTGAGTGTGTCTTGATATAATCTATACCCGACCAAATCAATAAATTTGGTTTGATTTTTAGTTTTATCTATTTATTTGACATAGAAAGCTGTTAGAAGTTGTTAAAAACTTGATCAATTTTGGTTTGATTTTCTATAATGACTTTTATTTATGAAGTAGAAAGCTAGTAAGATCAGGATGCACAGCACGTGTAGGGATAGGATCCATTTAATAGATGGTGAATTTGATGTTCAGTGTCAAGACATTTCATTCCAGCTTCTGAAGTTAATGTTAAATGTAGCTAGACCAAAAGACATTTCATCCATAGTAGGTTGTGGAAAATTCCTGAACAGAATGTATAGCTGAGTAAATCATTAGTTTTGGTTTGATTTTCTGTGATATGGTTTTGTTTTCCAAGTAGAAAGCTAGTTAGATCAACATGCACAGCCCATGTAGGGATTGGATCCATTTGATAGATCCTGAATTTAATGTTTAGTGTCGAGACATTTCATTCCAGCTTCCGTAGTTGAGCTCATCAACAATGCAGGCTTCCAATTATGATTTAGTGTAGGAAGTAGAGAGCTACGTGTAGGAAGATCTGCATCAAATCCTTTGTAGCCTAATAAAGGCATCGTTTAATCTGAGATGCATGGCCCTACATGTTATCAGTGTCTGTGATATGGTGTAATGTTGAAGTGTTATCAAAACCGTTAAGGAAAACAAAAAATATAATCTTGATTTCCAATCATAAATATCTTGATAATCAGACAGGCGATTGGCTTCTAAAAGTCATGGGATTCCTGACTGACCTAAATGTTTATAATTATGATTGCAGCATGAGCTAAATCCAGGATTTTGTTTAGAATCTGAGGCAAAGTTACCCAATCCCTTTAAAATCCAATAAGTGGTTGGTTAGTTAGATCCATTTCTGTATCATCCTGTATCTGTGAAGCATGTACTGTCTGAATCTCAGTCAAAGTGATTCTGTCGATACAGCAAGCAATGGCTGCGACATTGTGCTGATTTTATCTGTGAACCCGTCATCCCTTTTATTGATTTGAGTGTAGATGTAACCATAGGGTATTGAGAGAGATAGTTGTGACAAGCGCACACTTCTTTCGACAGAATACCTAAAAGCTGATATAACGCAATGAAGCAAATTGATCACATGGTCCATGGTTTGATTCCTGCCGCAGTGCTAGTGTCCTTTGGCAAGACATTAATCTACTGTTGCCACTCTCCGCCCAGGTGTTGAATGGGTACCCAGCAGGATGCGAACGTTAATGGTTGGATTTGGCAATATGTGCGCTTGTTAATTGGGGCCTGGCTGGAATACACCCCAGGGAGCGAAGTGTGTGCACTGTCATGTGCAGATTAGCAATTGAATCCAGTGACTGGTGTACTAATAATTACAATGTGAAGCGCTTAGAAACATAGTATTAAGTGCAATACAAATGTGATAATTATTATTATTATTATTATTACTTGTAGCATTGTCTTCCTGGGCTTGGAATGTGTTATTCTTGGTTGCAGTGTCGTTTGTTTGCAATAGTTGAATGATAGAGCATGAGTTTGATGTTATTCCTTGCATGAGTGAACCAAATATCAAACTTTTTTTACACCTGCAGTTTAGAGCAAAAGCCACACAGGAACAAAAGCTGACAGTCAGTTTGTTTGGTGTTTTACTTCCTCCCTAGTATTATGTAATGTTCAAAAGTTGCTGTGCGAATCGCTTAAAGCAGATTTTTAGTTATACTCGAAAGAAATTAAAATCTTCGCCGCATTAAACATATTTATACTGTCAATGTAGAGAAGCTGTGATGTTTAGATTAGATTAGAAATATTGATAGTGTTCTGTTTAATACTCAGATGCCATTTTCTTACATAATAATTTCATTTCCTTGTTCTTCTATTTTTCAAATATATTAATACCTCTTCACTTCATTGATATTGACTTCAATTCTGTTTTCTCATTAATAATGATCTGTCTCTATCTTTCCTTCCAGCTTGCCAAATTCAGGTCATTTTATATATCATTTTCTAAATTGTCACATTTTAACACTTTTTTTAATTACTTTATTGAAGCTGGCTTAAGTTATTAATATTTCATCCTTTAGTTGACTTTCATCTCAGATCTATCAATATTATCCATTCTCAAAGTTCATCTACTGAATACTAGTGATCAGAGGACTGTTCATTTTGTGGTATCATGTTATTTTTTATGTTTGTCTTGTTCGTAACGTAGCCTGCACAGTCTTAGGTATTCTGTAGAAAAAAGATTTATACTCCAGTTTCTTCCAGTGTTTTGTAGAATGAACCCATTGTGCTTAATTACACATGGATTCACTTAAATTGCATAATGATTTCAAAGTGTTTCCATTTTTGTATTCATAATCTAATTAAGGAAACTTTGGATTGTTATTTGAACTAGATATGAGCAAGAAATGATTATTACTTTTGTATTTTTATAGAAGAAAAGAAGCTTCAAATGCAAATAACTTCAAGGAACTATCCTAATTCGGTTAAAATGATAAAATTGAGAAGTCCTACGATAATGACATGTTCATAAATCAATGATAGGTACTTCGCTTTGGATCAATTTGACAAGACTTAAGGGGAAAGGAAGAGATTTTGATGTCAGTCTTTTGCTCAATTTAACAATAAACTGTAAACTACGGGTTTCACAACTTGGGTATGGCCTCCCCTATTTCAGACCATTTACGTCGCGCCTCAGTGGCCGTCACGAACACCGCCAGCCGGAAGTCCATCTCTATCCTCCCCCGAACGTCCAGCGGAAACAACCTGCAGCACCTCAACGGTATCACCGGACCTTGTTCATTTTAATTACTTTTTTTTTGTCGCTGATCCGACATTTGCTCTGACGACATGTGCCCCAGTGACATTTGCTCTATGCTGTATTTTGTCAAGATATAGGGTTAGGGATTGGGTTTCAATTGTCTTTGAGCAGTGCTCAACATCAAGACATGTAGGTCCTCTTGATTCTACTAGTTTGGACACCCCTACTCCCAACCTTCCCCTCCCCCCCCCAAAAAAAAAAAAAAATATATATATATATATATATACATATATAATAATAATAATTTGAATAATAATAATAAATAAATCAGTCAATCAGTCAAACAAAGAGAAAAAAGGGGGCTCATGCATAAATAGAGCACTGATTTTAGATTCTAGGTGTAAGGTAAGGTTAGGGTTTAAAGTTAAGTATTCAGCTAACATTGCAAATCGACTGCAGAGCATTTGTTGTCAGAGCATTTGTCATATGATTTTTTGTCTTTATATCTTGTATTCCCTTAGAATCTTTTTTCCATTTACCTAATATCATTTCATTTTGATTTCTAACTACATTTTAATTCTTCTTTTATGTATCATAATCATAAAGTTAGTAGACATTTTATATCAAAGCATGTTTAAACATAATTTTATCCAAAACAGCGTAGTTCTCTATACCAAAGCCTTCATTTAACCAATTTTATTTTATTTTATTTTAAGAGCGCTTCAATGTACAGTCAAACCTGCCCTTTAAAACCAGTTATAATGTGATTATTTTTTACAAATGATGTGGATAATTTCTTGGGTCTAATCTCCTTCTAACCTCATGGCAGAAATTGAGCTAGAACCACTTAACAACTGAAATAAATTTTTGGATTTCAAGTTACTTGGGTTTCAAGTTACGGGGGGGGGGGGGGGGGGGGGGGGGGGGGGGTAAGCGGAAACTTTTTTTTATTTTTTTTTGGTCTCGAAATTTGAAAATTTGACATTTTTCTTCGTTGGGGGGGGGGGTTAGGTCACCTTTTTTATGTTAGCCGTGGGCATATTTTTTTTTTTTTTTTTTTTTTTTTTTATAATTAAAAAAAAAAAAAAAAAAAAATCCAAAGGGGGGAGTTTTAGGTTCTTTTACGGGGGTTTACACACATAAAAATACAAAAGGGGGGGTTTGAACCCCCAAAACCCCCCCCCCCTGCGTACGCCCCTGCCCCCCCCCCCCCCCCCCCTCCCCCCCCCCCCCATCCCCCATCACCACAGTTTGACCTAGTCCTTCAGTAACCACTCGTAGGTGAAGACCATTAGTCAAGATACATGTATTTCTCGTCTCCCTTTTCCTTGAATGATATTTTTTGTAACCTGCCTGAGCTGCAACCTCTGTAGTATGAGCTCATTTTCTTGTTCATTCCTTATGATACACCTTTGTGACAGGTTTGACTGTACAAGTATTTACATTGTAACTAATCATAAATCCTAACCGTCGATACAAAAAATACTAACACTCGCTTAAATATAGTCATTTTCCCCTTTCATTTTTCTCCTACTTTTTCTTCATGTTTAAATGTTGTCATGTTTGTGTTGTTCTTGTGAAACTTCTTTTCTGCCACCTTCTTATTTATTGTTTTACTACCCCCTTGCAGATTTGCCAAGTAAACCACATTTCATAATGTTGGACCACAATAATTTATATTTTTTCTGTTTATGTCCTTTACTTCAAATTTGTTGAAAACGTTTTATTCAAATTTGTACTGTTTCTTTTTTTTTTCCCTATCAAAATTGTCCTTAACTTTCGCCAGCTATCTCCTTTCCCTCTCATTTTTTCCCTTCCAGATTAATTTAATGTACTTTGCTTCCATCCTCTTCTTTTGAGAAGAAAAAAAATCTGTTTCAGAGACTTCTCTCCATATAAGGCTTCATTTAAAGTTGCTCATGCGTGGGTATATAGAGGGCAGCACATCGAGAGACACACGGTAGTGACCGCCAAGTTGCCTATTTCACGAATGACTATATACCCACGTATGAACATCTATAAAGACTAATATTACACCTGCTTTTCATTTGCCATCTAGCTCCTCCTCCATCTCCTCTCAATAACCTTCTTTTTCTTTAAACTTTTAATAATCAATCTTTTTAAATCTGATTTCACATTAATTTGCCCCCATTAATATTCTTTATCATCCTTTGCTACACACACATTGTTTCACCTCTTTACATCTGCAAAACAAATATTCATTAGCCCATTATGATTAAAGGTACTATGTCCCATTTGCAGGCCAAAAAAATGAAAAAGTTAAATTCCAACTGCATTTGAAAGATAATACTAATTTAGAACTTTCCTAAAAAAGGTGGGGCTTGAAAATGTCTTCAAGTGGGAAAATAACGACTATTAGTTGTCAAATCGAATTTAGGGCTATAGAGCCCAAAAGTAATAGCCTTGATTTTCAGACAATTGTACCGAATGGTCATATGTTTTATGCTGCGCAAAGATTCAATCAGTTTAATCTTGGCCATCACAAGAAGTGGGTTATTGACGTAGACAAATGCTCATGTACCCTTTACAACTCTTTTCATGTATGTTATTACCAAAGAAGAAAAAAGGCCAGTCAGTCACTCAATAGTGTCTGACAGTGAAGTCTAGCAAGTAAACGTGTTTCCTTGCATAATTTGAATATGAGGACACTTCTAACGTTTAAATTTCACAGATAGGACATACATGACATATTCATAATTCCTGCAAAGTTCTAAAGAATTTGAGGTTGGCTGCAAAAGGGACATAGTACCTTTAAGCTATGCAATATAAAGTTATGGGGAAGGAGGCCCTTTTGTAATCAATTTTAAAAGCTTGTATTTAAAGATTAATTTAACCCTTCACTCTTTAATTACAGATTAACTTTTTTGTTGTTGTTGCTTTTGCAAGGCTATGTACTGCAATTTTATTTGTTTATGTGTCTTGCTTCTGATTTACCCGCTTATATGAATCTGATTTGATTTAATTTGATTTGGTTGTGATCTAGTTTAAATCTAACAAAACAAAAAAGCTAATACACCGTGTCTCGACTTACATATTCTTATATGGCTCACAAAAGCTTTCAAAATTTATTAAAATGCTCCTTTTGCATTTGGGATCATAGTTTGTCATTGTGTGGTACATGCACGGTGCATCAAAAGTACTATTGAGCATGCTTTAGTTTTGATGCAAAATCACTCTCACTAAAAGAAAAAACCAGCACAAAAAGAATCTTTAATAGTGAAATACATCTATTTATCACCTAAATTACATTTGTAGCAGATTATGTCCATTCACGTTTCAATGTTTAATATTCATGAACAAGACACACTTGACACAAAAGATAAAAGTTTATGTCTCATGTCTTGTGGAGATATGTGTGCTTTAAGCTTGCATGCCTATAATGTAGCCTGTCCTGCTGCTGTTGCTGTTTGTTAAACAAATTCTTACTTATGGTGCATTTAGACCTTAGAAAACAAAAAACAATGATTAAAATGGGGGAAACTGATGTGTCAGGGTAAAAAGTCCCAGCTTAAACATTGCACATCCCATACGTCTTCTTAACTTATGTTTTTGTTGTGCTTTAGTATTAAAATATGCCTTATGTACAACTGGAAAATATTTCTATTTTTATTTCGGTGAAAATTTACATGTACTAGAGAGAGTTTAGTTGCTATAATCTCACTGTAGGTGTGCAGCATATGATAGTTCTATATCATTATATAATATATATATATACTGTATTATACACACGTATGCAAATATCAATGTTAAGTACTTAACCTCTCTATAAATATGTATTGTATGTTTGTATTTGTTTAGTTGCAATATTTGATTTGTGGCAATGTAACACAAAAGCACTACTTTTCAACATTTTAATTTGTTTACTGAAATATTAATTCATTTTAACATGGAGCATTATTATACATTTTGTATAATTACACTCTACCAAGGCTGATAGCCCTTCATAGCCAGCAGTATAACAATAAATAGTATGGACACACTGTTCAGATGTAATTGAAATGTTCATGAGAAGGGATTTGATCTTTATTGTAATCAAGTTGAAATGTTGAAAACTTCTCTAAAAACTGATGTTTTTCTCTGTTACCTGGCTGCATGAAATTAGCCTCACAATTAGCTGTAGTTGTTAAGAATATTCCTCATTATTATTGCTTAGGATGCAGGGAAAAGTTTGCTAAAAGAAATCAACTGCATTATTCTTTTCTTGTTAAATCTTCCATGCAATTTCAGACATTTTCTGTATAAAAAGTGCTTTATTTTCTGCAAAGAGCCTCTTGTGTGTCTATGCCTTTTATACTTTAATCCAGTCATGTAGACTTACATCATGCAAGGATCTACAGCTATGAAGGGCCACATTGCATGCTATGAAATACAATTTGGACACATTCCTGTCCAATTTCATGGTTCATACTGCAACATTGCTACAATATTAGCATAGTGGGAAAAGAGTCATATCAGGTGCAGTTAGTTAATTCATGCATTTTTACTGCAGGAGAAAGAAAAAGAAGAAACTTAACAATTAACCTTTGAACTCTGACCTTTGATCCAGGTGCCACAGTTGCCAAGTCACCATCAAGCAGCAGTTCTTCACCGGGTAGTGGGGACTTCCTGAGTACTCCAACTGCTAACGGAAAAGGGGTGAGTTTACCAACATTTTGTTCCCAGTTTTAATGTGATGTGGGAATTTCATTTGTGGCTGGGTTCTAAATAATGATATTCCACTCATGTACATGTATAAGCGAATTATGATATAACGTCCATATGCGCTTCCAGAGAGCTTTGAAAATTATTATCTTAGCATTAGCTCCGACAGCCATTATCAGCGCTCGGTGCATTTCAACAAATAATCCTACCAGGTACTTATGTACCTCACGTGGGTAGAGTGTGGCAAATGTAACGTCTTGCCAAAGGACGTTAGTGTTGTGGCAGGGATTTGAACCCAGTACCTTGTGGTTCACAGTCCAGAGACTTGTCCACTGGACCCCAACACCTCTTCTAAAGATCTGTATGTGCAAGTAGCAGCAGGCGACTCCTTCCATGTGCTATGTTTCAGAGGTGACGGGTCAAAACAAATCATTGAAGATGAAATGGCCAAAAGAATTAGGGGAAACCTTGATATAATATTTGCATGTGTAGTTATTCTGAGTGACCAACAATTTTACAGCTTGATAATGAAAAAGAACCCCCCAAAACATTTGCCCAGTGACCTAGTGTGCACATCTTGGTGTAGAAGTTGCCCTACAACTTTCCTGAAGTTTTTGGTCAGTTACAACAGCAAAACTTATCAGAATCTAATTTTTCACATTTTATTACAAATATTTATAGGGAGTTGCATTATTTTTTCCAGAATGTTGTATTCATGATGCATCATGGCAATTTTTGTAATATTAAATTTGAGGATTATATAATTTTTCTTTAATTTCTGCCAGTGTGCTAGTGTCACCATATCTTTAATATTAACATGATGACAATTAACCAATGTCCATCACTCTGTTTGTCTATTCAGTTACCAAGAGTGCCGTCAAGCTCCTCCCTGTCATCCAACGTCTTTGTTCAGATGTGGAGGGTCATTCTGCTCTTGACCCATGACCCCCATCCAAAGGTCAAGGAGCTAGCCCAGACCCTGGTCAATGCGATCAATCTCAAGGTAGGCCACAGACACAGCAAAACAATTCATATTTGGAAGCTGGGAGTAATATACATACAGCTCTCGAGAAATTCAAAGTTCTCTTGAATTCTTGTAATTATTTAAACACTGATAATATACCTGATATAATATGCCATCTAGCTCCTCCTCTTCCTTTTCTCCTCTCAGTTACCTCCATTTGCATTATAAAGGAATGCTGAAGCATTACTGAAAACTTATTACTGGTTCTTATTTCATTATTTTGTCGTATTCTTATGCCTTTGCTCCTCCTCTGTGTTTGGTTTAATGTGCATATAAGTTTGTAATATTTCACTTTCAATTCCAGATACATGTACATGCATATATGCTTCATGAAATATAACATGCAATGTGCAATATGCTGTATCCTATATTTTATTTATTCATTTATTCATGTTTTATTGAATTAACGAAGGGCAAAATTTGTAGTTCTTGGTAGATGTTTTTAGTAACGAATCATGTTTCTTTAATCTTTAAAATATCTTCTATGATTTGTCTCAGGCAACTATCTCTGCCAAACCCCAGCTGGTGAGGGACAGTAGGAAGACAAGCTCTGCACCGTCTAGTCCTACCAGGAATTCACAGTCATCACCACCACAGGACATGAGGTAGGTATAGCAAGACACTAGTGAGGGGTTGGGTGAGGGGGGGGGGGGGGTAGGAAGACAAGCTCTGCACCGTCTAGTCCTACCAGGAACTCACAGTCATCACCACCACAGGACATGAGGTAGGTATAGCAAGAGACTAGTTAGGAGTTGGGTGAGGGGTGAGGGGGGGGTAGAAAGACAAGCTCTGCACCGTCTAGTCCTACCAGGAACTCACAGTCATCACCACCACAGGACATGAGGTAGGTATAGCAAGCCAAGACACTAGTTAGGGGTTGGTTGAGGTGGGGGGAGGGGGGGGGGGGGGGTAGGAAGACGAGCTCTGCACCGTCTAGTCCTACCAGGAACTCACAGTCATCACCACCACAGGACATGAGGTAGGTATAGCAAGACACTAGTTAGGAGTTGGGTGAGGGGGGGGGGGGGGGGGTAGGAAGACAAGCTCTGCACCGTCTAGTCCTACCAGGAACTCACAGTCATCACCACCACAGGACATGAGGTAGGTATAGCAAGCCAAGACACTAGTTAGGAGTTGGGTGAGGGGGGGGGGGGGGGGTAGGAAGACAAGCTCTGCACCGTCTAGTCCTACCAGGAACTCTCAGTCATCACCACACCACAGGACATGAGGTAGGTATAGCAAGAGACTAGTTAGGGGTTGGGTGAGGGGGGGGGGGTAGGAAGACAAGCCCTGCATCGTCTTGTCCCACCAGGAACTCACAGTCATCACCACCACAGGACATGAGGTAGGTACAGCAAGACACTAGTTAGGGGTTGGATGAGGGGGGGGGGGGGTAGGAAGACAAGCCCTGCACCGTCTAGTCCCACCAGTAACTCTCAGTCATCACCACCACAGGACATGAGGTAGGTACAGCAAGACACTATTTAGGGGTTGGATGAGGGGGGGGGGGGTAGGAAGACAAGCCCTGCACCGTCTAGTCCTACCAGGAACTCACAGTCATCACCACCACAGGACATGAGGTAGGTATAGCAAGACACTAGTTATGAGATGGGTGAGGGGGGGGGGGGGGAGTAGAAAGACAAGCTCTGCACCGTCTAGTCCTACCAGGAACTCACAGTCATCACCACCACAGGACATGAGGTAGGTACAGCAAGACACTAGTTAGGGGTTGGATGAGGGGGGGGGGGGTAGGAAGACAAGCCCTGCATCGTCTTGTCCCACCAGGAACTCACAGTCATCACCACCACAGGACATGAGGTAGGTACAGCAAGACACTAGTTAGGGGTTGGATGAGGGGGGGGTAGGAAGACAAGCCCTGCACCGTCTAGTCCCACCAGTAACTCTCAGTCATCACCACCACAGGACATGAGGTAGGTACAGCAAGACACTATTTAGGGGTTGGATGAGGGGGGGGGGGTAGGAAGACAAGCCCTGCACCGTCTAGTCCTACCAGGAACTCACAGTCATCACCACCACAGGACATGAGGTAGGTATAGCAAGACACTAGTTATGAGATGGGTGAGGGGGGGGGGGGGAGTAGGAAGACAAGCTCTTCACCGTCTAGTCCTACCAGGAACTCACAGTCATCACCACCACAGGACATGAGGTAGGTATAGCAAGAGACTAGTTAGGAGATGGGTGAGGGGGGGGGTAGGAAGACAAGCCCTGCACCGTCTAGTCCTACCAGGAACTCACAGTCATCACCACCACAGGACATGAGGTAGGTATAGCAAGAGACTAGTTAGGAGATGGGTGAGGGGGGGGGGGGAGGAAGACAAGCTCTGCACCGTCTAGTCCTACCAGGAACTCACAGTCATCACCACCACAGGACATGAGGTAGGTATACCAAGAGACAAGTTAGGAGCTGGGTGAGGGGGGCGGGATGATTTATCACCTGCCTTCTACATCGAAATCCCTTGGGCAATAGCCCATGATGATGATGATGATGACCCTGGCAGTCTAGAGGCAACTGCAGCTTAATTGTGATTTGATATTGCCGTGAGTTCTGTAGAAGTTGATTGCCCTATCTTGCATGTAGAAAGTTATGGCCATGAAAGCTGTAAGGAGGAGAAGATTTCTTGTACATTAGTATTAGGACCTAGTCTAGATAAAAGTTGTGATGTAATCAGATCATGTCCCCAATCAATTGCAAGTTGATGCGCAGTCCGATGATTGGAAGATTGGCATTAATTCAAATATTTTTTGAACTCTGTTTAAAGAAAAGGATTCGACTTCGTCATAGAGAGAGGAATGATTGTGTCTTTGAGCTCATGAGTTCAAAATCATATATATTTGGATCTGTACCTCATTCATTTCTATTTTGTATGTGGTTTTTTGTTCATCTTTCTTTCTCTCTCTCTCTGTCTCCTCACCTTCCCTCTTTCTCACTCTCAATATCTCTCCCTCCTTTCTTTCTCATTCTCTCCCTCTCTCTGCCTCCCCTCTCTCTTTCTCCATCTCCCTCCCTCTCCCTCCCTCTCCCTCCCTCTCTTTCTCCCTCAGTGATTCACCACCCCTGAACATCCCCAATGAGATCATGCGACCCGTCCCCATCAAGCCCTGGGAGCAGCCCCCGCCAGAGAGACCCCAGAACCCCGGCCCCATCGACGCCCAGTACCCTGGCCCCTCACCCACCCTCCACTCACAGCGATTTACCAGGACCAGGAAGCTGCATGACAGGGGACCAAGTGTGGTAAGTTTCGGACTCGTCTTGTACCTTATTGAAATCATCACCACCAGTTTATCATGGAGTGCTTAGTACCTGTACGTCAATCATTCTTTCATTATTTCCCTAATCATTTAGATAGGATAAGCCATAGGTCCTCCAAAGATTTGATTCATAAATAATCATTATTATCAACAACAACAAAACAATAATATCATCAACAAATAATCAAGCAATCTTTTTAAATACAGATACAAGACATTTTTTTTTTAATTACTGCATATGAATTTAGGTATATCAGGTACAATTTTTTTATGAAGTAAAGCTGTAAAATGTTTAAATGATTTATCAGTGAATATGAATGTAAATTGACATGATGTGCTTTTATTTCTTGTCTTTGCCTGAGAATTAGACACTTAAAAAAAAGCCGTTTAGGTATATTTTGAAACGGTTTTGATAACATTACTGTACTAATTATACTGCATACTATGGTCAATCTTAATATTGCATTCATAAAATTGATCAAATTCGTCCATTACCATCGTCACTCTTGAAAATTGTTGTCGGTTCCGGCTTTCCTGTTCCTATATTTCCTTTCCTCATCATCATCATCATCATCAACATCATAAACATCATCATTGTCATCATCACCACCATCATCATCATCATCTTCATCTTCATCACCAGTATACAAGATGGCAAGGCAGTCCTGTATTGATCCTACATGTTTTGGAAATGTTGTATCATTTCCCCATTTGTTTTTACTAGCCATCAGTACTATTGTAAGTCTCTACTTCTATTTTCTTTATTTGCAGACGTATGAGGAGGTAGAAGATGTGATGACTACCAAGAATCTCACCATCACTACAGAGTTCTCCGACTGGTGCTGCAAGTACTTTGCTCAGTCGGTCATGAAGGTAGGTCTTTGTGAATGTTTGTCAGGTTACAACCACCCCCTTCCCTCAGTTCAGTTCAGACATCCAATCCAAAGAGTTATTTGATAAAGCGCATTTTCCTTGCAGTTACGAAGCACTGCACACATTGCTCCGCATGTTTGGGCTACTTAAAAAATATAAAGGCAGAAAGTTCCATTTCATTGTTGCCCCTATCCAACAGCCCCCAATCTATGAGACATAGATAGATAGATAGATAGAAAGATAGATAGATAGATAGATAGAAAGATAGATAGATAGATAGATAGATAGAAAGATAGATATGTAGAAAGATAGATAGATAGATAGGTAGAAAGATAGATAGAAAGATAGATAGAAAGATAGATAGATAGATAGATAGATAGATA